>VXBX01000122.1:482729-565291 GCA_013400415.1 Scytalopus superciliaris | reverse complement strand
GGACAGGAGAGAGGGGGAGAGAGGAAAGGAGAGGAGAGGAGAGGAGAAAAATTCCAGGGTTTTTATCAGGCATCAGAGAAGGGTATCACAGTGGTCTCACTGGATTTTCAAGCTCAAGGAAGCAATACTTCAATAAGCTGTGATAATGTAATAAAAACATGTCAAAATACATAAAATTTATTTAATTGTTTTTAAAATGGTTTTGATAGAGGACTTCGTCTTTAAAGAAAATATACCCTCACTTAGAAATGGAACATAATCACACAGCTGTGTACTGGATGGGCTACACCTATTTCATTTGACAAATAAAAGGAAAAAATGTTTAGAAAGCACACTGCATGAAAAATGTAGAACACTTGCCTTATGACTGAAAAGACTCACAAGTCTCTGTTTCTTGTATTTCAGAACTTCTGTTTGTAAGGAAGGGAAATAACCTTTACTGTATTGTTGGAATAAAAGGAACTAGATGATTCATCTCTGTGAATCTGCTTGTTGAATTTGATGGATCATTCTTAAAAGCGACGTTGCTAATCTTCAGGTTTTCTTTTTTAGGTTATTCACAGATCAGTGGGTTTTCCGGCTAATACAGGTCCTGATGCTCTTCTGTCTTCACACATGGTATTCATCATATCTTGACAAGAAAAGACCTTCAGTCTACAAATAACCTTCACTGAAGTAAGACATGTAAGTGGGTTTCTATATGAAAGATAGATTTTATGGCTGAATAAAAAACAATTGTAGTTAAAAAGTGTCATTGCATGGCCTTATTTGAAGATTTTTTCTCAACTTTTAGTGTTTGTTGTTAAAAATCTCTAATAGACAAAAAAATTTATTTTATCATTAGCTACAAATTCAACAGGAAAGGAAGATCAGTTGAGTATTTTATCATTCTGAAATGTGCAGCCTTTAAAATATTTAAGTATCCACATTAGTTCTTGTCACACTAGCACAAAGCAGTGCATAATATGACCTATGTATAAAAGCAGAACAGGATAAGAGGCTTTGGTAAGGGTGAAATATTTACAGTATGGTTACTTTGTAAAACAGTTAATAATTTGGTTTCCTAACACTATATTAATATTGTTTTTGTTGTTGTTATTATTATTATCATTATTAAAATCTTGAACAAGGTGACAAAAATAAAACATTTCTTTCTCTATTAGGCAATTCAGCACCAAAACTGCCAAAAATAATTAATGCTTGTCAGCAACAGCAAACTTCAGCACAACAGAAACCGTATTAAATTTCATTATCCCATACTGCAGAATCAATTCAGCTTTTTATCAGAAGGACTGGACAAATTCCCCTATTTGCCACATCGCCATAACCCTCATGAGGTCAACAAATCTCTGCTATCACTGTTTAGAACTAACTCTTTCTGGTGGAGTGATTTACTGATTTCACAGGCCATATGAGGAAAGACTTTGTTTCTCTACAAAGACAACACTGGAAAAAAAAATCTAAAAAACAGACCGAACAGAAGTAAATCTGATTAAATTTAATTTCTAGCATATGTCACATACCAGTCCTATGAGGTGTAATAATGGATACTTTGTTAGGTTTTCTTCCTCCTTAGGAAAGTTTTCCTCATATCCTGATGAGAAACACTAAGGTCTCCCTTCTTTGAGAAACACCCTTTTCATGGAGAATATAGAAGTTTAATATCTTCATAACATCCATTCCTAACAAGTCAGCTGCAAACTGGTCACTGGTTTCGAAGAAGGCATCACTAGGTGGAAGAAAACGCATTGGTAACAGGGAGACTTGTAATGTAGGGTGACCTATCTGAAATTCCCTCCTACAAGCACAAAGCCAGGAACTCCACTTTAAGCAGCACACCTGAGCTGTGATCATATCAGAGCATAATGTTTTTATTTTCATGCTGAGTAAATAATGAAATAAAATTTATGCAAATAACAATAAAAAGGTCAAGACAGACTCCTTCAAGAGCTAAATTCAATATTAACATTTAATTGACTAAATTGTTGTGTAGGAAAGTAAAATGCAACAAAATAAAACCTGACAAAACTAGGATCATATATTTTGATCATTTTCACAAGGAAAATTTCATATTATTATCTTTGTTGTAAATATCTGAAAAAGAGTAAGTGAATGAAAATAACATTTTTAAAGTGCTCTGCAAAAGTCCACCTGTGTTATAGCAAGACAATTATTAAGAACGAACAGCAAGCATCTATCTCTAAATGCCTCAAGATACAAGTGCCATTCTAACTGGGATCAAAACAGTGTAGAAGCTGTTATAACTGTAATTCATTCAGATAGTACTATGTAGCCCAACAGATCTGATATGTTTTATTTTGTCTGTTTTCTTGCTTTGTTTTTTAAATTATTGGACTTAAATATATCTTATATGTTTGCATCTATTTGATTTGAAAACCTGTATTTTCTATACCCTCAAATATCCTGGCAGGGTACTGGTAAATACTAAATACTAGGACTTCTCTATCCAAGGCAGAGAAAATATTTTAAGATCTCGATGTACAAACAGTTGAAAATATTTAATAAATTCGAACACATATAAGTTTTTGAGCAAAACCATGATATAGTAGTTGGCTCTGTTTGACAAAACAAGAATCTCATGGACGTAGAAATTTAAATTGCTTCACAAAATTAAGCTTTTATCAGGAAATCTCTAACAATGTGATGCCATTTCCAACTTCAGAGCCAGAGTTAAAATATGAGAAATGCACTCCCTATATGAATTCTGTATTAATTTTATTCTCTTTTTTGATTCTTTTGAAAGAAACAGAAATGTTGAATCACATTTGAAATTTAGTATCTTAAATTTCAATACAAAAGTCATATTTCACTAATGACTGATTGAAATGTCTAAAAAAACCAAACACTATACTCCCTACCTTCAGAAAACTCAAGTAAAACCCAATAGTCAGTGTTAGTGGTACCAGAGACTTGGAATGTTATCACTGTATTTCTTCACTATATATGTATTTCTCAATTTAGAATTTATTTACAAATTGGAAAAACAATAAGACTCCAAACTAAATTTGATTAGTAGTGTGTTGCAAATTTAGCAGAAAATTATTTTCTCATCAAAAACCCCAACAAAAACATAACCATTTACTGCACTGGAGCACAAGCCCAGCAACATGCTATTACAGTAAAAGCTAGGCATTATTTCCATCTGGCTTTGCACACACAGGATGTTGTATAAACTACCAGAAGAGCTCTATTTCATTGTAATTAAAATTTAGTGTTACACTTAAGCAATAAGGCAACTCCAGGAGATGTGATTATCATGAGATAATGACCTTGGGGTGTTACAAGGCAAGGAAGCAACCAAATGCTTCTAATTCTCCAGGGGGTATGATTATTTCGGAATAACCACACCCCCTGAGGTTGTGTGATTAGTACCAGAGACAAAGTCTGTACCGAGAATACAAATATGATTTTATGGGGAAATGTTGGGGGGCTGGTCTATGTAAAGTTGGTAATGAGGAGTGCTGAAACAGCAGTTTTGGATGAGTTGTGTTGCTCACATGCTAATTCTGAAATGTCTTTAAGAAGTCTCTGGACACATATAGAGCTGACAGTGATGTCATACCTGTATAAGTAATCCTCCATAAATGCACAGATCTAATCTTTTCATCCTATTTTGGTTTCATAATTTCCATTTCATAATAGCAATAAACTGTGGCAAGCAATGCATTTCTGGGGGATTATTCCACTTCTCAGGTGACTGAAGTCACTCAACCTTTAACCTCATATCTTTCAAGACATCTGAGAAGTGCAATAATTCCCCAGAAATGTGCTGCCTGTCATGTCTTATTGCTTAATTACTTTGTACTTATCAAGTAGTTGCTCTTTAAATGAATGCAGAAGCACAGTATGTTTTACAATTATGGTGTGTATAGGAGTAGTATAACACTGTTATGGCAAAACATAAAATAAGTCATTGTTACAGCAGAAGTACAAACTAAGGCTGCAGTACAAAGTATGGTGCAAACTACAGTGTTTGTAGGACACCTTACTATTCTGACAAGTATCTTGTGTGTAGGTAAGTAATGTGGCAGGTTCAGCTTTAATAAGGATGCAAAACAAGCACCAGAAGGAAAAGATACAACAGATAATCCAAAACTAAACTCTTATTACAGCATTTATGTTCCTTTTGCTATTGATATCTTTGGGAATATGTTAATGTTTCTGAACTAATGAAATCATATGAGTAGTGATTCTAGTATGGAGAAAACAAATCAAATGGGTGTATAAGCAACAATGAGGAGAGGCCACATGTTGCTATTGATCTTCCAGAAAAGCAAGTGCCCAAGAATGGGACATGGTCAATAAAAAATAGTTTTTACTTGCAGCAAAAGGAAATCCTGTTTGATATTTTTGTAATAAATACTTAAAACTAAGATGCTATTCAAAGTTGTGGGCAACAGGAAAGGATGTGGAATTGAAAAATGCCTTTTGCACAATTCCTATGAGATCTATTGTTGAAACCATCACAGCTAGTCACTGTAAGATCTCACTTCAGTTTCTTAGTGGAGTGGTTTCCATCCTTCCTTTCCTATGGCTAAAACAGGGTTCTCTAGAAATAGGTGTTTATCTTAAGTGAAAAAAAGAGAATCCAAGAGAAAGCTGCTCAGACATCAAAGGCTAGATTTTATGTGTTTGACTATCCACGTAAGTTNTGATTGTCTCATTTAAAAGTGAATTTTTATGCTAATGTAATACATTTCAGTAACAGAACTATAATATTTCATTAAAGGAAAAATGACTGAAATTGAGTTTTTCTTTACACGTATCAAATATCTGGTTTACANCCACGTAAGTTCACAATCTACTTCTGAGCTGCAGAAGGTCAGAAATGAAAAATTAAAAAAAAAATATTGGGAGCATGGATATGGATATCATGAGTTCAACATATGTTTGAAAACATCTATTTATGACAGAGACCACCTTCCCCTTCTGGTGGTTCTAAAAATAACATCCATCTTTTTAAAAGCAGGAAACATAGGAATACATCTAACAAAATATTCACAGGTTTGTCTACTGAGTTTGGAGCCCTAGCTGTGTAGGAGGAGCCACACACAAAGATTCAACCAGCCCATAAATTCTGTTGCAGTATATAGTGCAGTAATTAAAAAACTGCTGTCATTCAAGAATACTAAGGTGAAAGACAGTTAGGAAATACAAAAAGATACATTTAGCAATGTAACAAAATAATATTTATTCACAACTGGTTTTGTCTGTGTTGTCTGCACCAAGTAAATAAACTTAGATTGTAGAGATTATAATTAAATATATAATTATATATTATATAATTATAGACAAGATACATGATTGCTAATACTGATTGTCTCATTTAAAAGTGAATTTTTATGCTAATGTAATACATTTCAGTAACAGAACTATAATATTTCATTAAAGGAAAAATGACTGAAATTGAGTTTTTCTTTACACGTATCAAATATCTGGTTTACATTCCTTGATTTTGGCTTGTTGGCAAAATCAACGTTTGGGCCTGCTTAGAGAGATGTCCTTCCCTTTCAGAGAAGGCATCCCACTCAAATCAGCATTGCAAAAGTGAATGCCTGACAGACATGACAGACACAAATACAAGTCAAACATCTTAGATGTAAGTACAACGTCTCAATGTTTTCAGAGCAATTTTTCCTTCATATGGTACATCAAGAAGCAAGTTCCTCTTGGAGAAAAAAGGATGAATTTGGCCAAAATGAAATCCAAAGCCCCTTCATTGCCCTGATAATACGTGTCTCAAGGAAATCATAATACATAACACACATGATCTACAAACCTATACTATGGAAATATGAACCAGAAAGAGAATAGACTTGAAAATTTCCACCCAAAATTAAAAATGTAGCACTATCTTTGTCCATCACAGTATAGATAAATTCATGTTCTAACAAGTTCCTTCACATTCTGTCTTCACTTTGATGCTAGGAACTTATCTATTAATGTTGGATACTTGGACTTAGAAATTTTAATACTCTACCATAGCAGACTTCCCATGATAGCACCCTAATCTTCTTGCTAGTTACTGTCACTGAAACCTTTAATTTACAGCACAGAAGTGTCATAATGGTAAATTATGACACTCCTCAAAAGCTTCACCTTCCAACCCCAGCACTGTGATTGTGTCAGAAATTGAAAGAAGAAGAAAAGTTTATTTCTCGGTGAGTGTGATGTCACACTGAGCAAGAAGGAGCACTGAAGTGATTTGCAGCACTGGTGTACTAGTTCAGAGCTTGTCACTCACATCTGAATTTCTCAATCATTGTTCTTGGCAATTTTTAAAACTCACCACTTCAAACCTTCTTGAAAACAGTTAATAAGAGTGGTGCATAGAGTAGGTATAATGCTGAATGTCATTTAGGTGTAAATATATTTGTTTCATCTATTTAGACATAATCTGTTTTTATTTTTAAAAAAGAGATGTCAAAGGAAAAATACCATATATGAAATAGCACTAAGAAGGGATTTTCTTCCTAACTGATAAGGGATTTATTCTTAACTGATGCTACTTGGATGGTGATAGCTTTTCATGCCTTGGGTAAAAATATAGCAGGTAGGTCAGAGTTGAAGCTACATAAAAGCTACAAATTGTTTTTCAAAGAACAAGATAAAAATTGTCAAAGTTCCTCATGAACTTTGTTCCATCAGCAAGTTCCAAAAATATTAAAAATCCAGTCTGGGGCCACGCATAATGGCAGTCAAAGAGCCAAAGAATTGTGATGTATTATCCCAGAGGATGGCATCATTTGTATGTTCTCTGCAGACCTGAAAGGTCTTGTAACCCCCAGTATGAAAATGTTTAATTAATTAACCTACCTGGATTCCTCTCAGCTGGAGCCAAGACTTTAATATAACAGCCTGGGAATGACTATATTAAACCAAGGAAATTCAGAAGCAAGTACCCTAGGCTGCCTTTTGACCAAAACATGACTGCCCTTTCTGCTTCTTGGTCTCCAGGAATACAGAAAGGGGATTCATTGCTCTCTCAAAGAAAAAAAAAACGCTGGGGTGAGTGAGGGGGATCAAGGTTTTGGCATGCACAGCAGCGCATTTCTATAAACAGATTGAGACTGTCACACAGCACTAGCATTTTTTATCATCCTGTCAAGGGCAGAGTAGTTTTTTGGTCCACCTCGCAGTTGGGAGCCAAGGGGAACAGACCAAATGGGTCTTCAACCTGCCCAGTTTACAGACTAGAGTCAGAACTAGAGAAAGGAGGCGAATAGTGTCTCTGGAGTATTGCAAGAACAAAAGTGATGTGCGCTGAAGTGGAAGACAGGAATATCTGGGAGATATATTGTTGACATGGGGTCACTTGGCATGCTAAGATAAGACAGACTAAGAAGTTTAGAGGGATCCAGGAAATAAAAGGGCCAAACAAAACATTAGGTTGAGCAGCAGGTGTACAGGAAGTGGACAAACCAAACCCTTTAACAGCTCAGTTTAAAACATGTGTTGCTGCCAGGACCAACACCTTTTAACACTTCTGATACAAATTTTGGATGGAAAGAGTTTGCTGCAGACCAAGTATTATTTTCAGGAAAGTTTCTGTAATATCTTTCCAAGGAGAAGGAGTAATTTCTTCTTATTTTTTCCATGCAAATGCTGAATGGAACTACCTCTGATCAAAAGAATGATGTGGATGAGGAATGGTACAGTCTACTTTAAAAAAAAAACAAACCCAGACACAACTCAGGCAACAGACAAAGACAATGGAAAAGCTGAGTCAAATCAAATGTTGAAGTATTCATGAAAGATAAATAAATGAAGAATAAAAATTGTACCTTGAGGAATTTGTTACAATGTGATAATTTGTGCAATCAAAACTCCTCTACTGCAAATTGGAATATCCTTCATCTCACTTGTGAGGCTTCTTACAGAAATTTCATTTAACTCCTCCCTCATAAATTCAGTTCAGCCTTTGTAAGCAAAACACTGCAAAAAATTGTCTTGTTGCATTGTAAAATAAGTATCCAGTCCAAAAATCACAAAGGATGGAAGTTTTTGTTTTCTTAATGGTAGCTAGCAAAAAAAATCTTGCTAAAATATTCTGTATGTAAGAGTAAAAACCTATTATCATTCTTGATGCTTCTAACCCA
This sequence comes from Scytalopus superciliaris, assembly GCA_013400415.1. Classification (NCBI taxonomy): domain Eukaryota; kingdom Metazoa; phylum Chordata; class Aves; order Passeriformes; family Rhinocryptidae; genus Scytalopus; species Scytalopus superciliaris. Next base: position 557,171 of record VXBX01000122.1, on the reverse strand, counting down.
GTGGAATTCATGTTTTATAAATGAAATGTTAAATCTTATTTCTTTATTGACTGGCAAAAACCTGGAAACTCCCAGAAGAATACCTACAGTAGATCTTTTCTGACATGGGGCAATTGGCTGTTTCATTACAAGGAAATCAAACCAGATGTAACTTGAGTCTTTATTACCTTCTTGTAGGGGAGAAATGGATCAATCTTTGGAAACCAGTATGGACAATAATTCAGATGATAACTTGAAGAAAGCATATTTTAGTGTTTAAGGCCAGACAAAATAATGAAATTTTCCTTTAGAGCATTCAAAACTTAGTGAGAAGCACTGCTGCACTTAAAATATAGGGACATTTTGTCAATACTTGTAAAATAAATTTTTACATTTTATTTCATTATTACTTTTAAAACACTTCATGGTGTGAGGGCTGGAAAATACTTAAACTTGTATACAGTATTGCTACATAATGGGAAAATTCATCTGTATTTTCTCCATATTAGAAAAGAATAACAATATCCCAAGATCCCTTCATTTAGGCTGACTGCTTCTCATTTCTCTGTAGTTGACAAAAAACTAAACTTCTTGCAAATTCCAGCTGTAGTCAGTCAAGAACAATACAATACCCAGATGGTGAGTCAACATGTGGTTTGGATGCATTTCTATGTGTGAAACCTGTTTGGAGACACCTTCCTTTTTCATATTTCTTTCTTAGATAGGCTTACCTAAGTTTATAGTTAAGCTTGAAAGTTGGACTATAACTTGAACCAGTTAATTTAAATGAGAAATAACCCACCTTTACAGACTAATTTCTAATTATCTAAGTACATAAATATGTAAAGAAGTGATATTTACTATGTACTTGACTGCTACAACATTCAGCAATATACAAGTGAAATGTGACATATCAACAGTTGGATCAAGTGCATAAGCTTAATCATTACTAAAACATAATAAACTTTGCTAAAAGGAATCTCAAAGGTTCAATAAAAGAAAATGCAAAGTCTTAACATCATGCACCAGGAATAACACACCAACTGGCTAGAAAGTATCCTGGCACAGCAGGATCTGGAGGTCCTGACAGGCACAAGCTGACTCTAGCAATGTGCCTTTGCAACAAGAACCAAGAACATCCTGGAGCTCATTAGGAAGAATGTTGCCAGTATTTTAAGGCAGGTTATGGTTTACTTCAGTTCAGATGTGGTGAGAAACATATGGAGTGATGGAACGGGTTCTGGGCTCTCCAGTGTAAGACTGGAGCATGAACTTACTGAAACACAGGAGGTGATGAGCACAAACTGAAACATGGACAATTCCACTCAAACATAAGAATTTTATTTTTTTTTACTGCAGAGGTGGTCAAACACTGGAACAGGTTGACTAGAGAGCTATAGAGTCTGCATACTTGAAGATGTTGAAAACCTGTTTACATACAATACTGGATGCCTGCTCTAGCTGACCCTGCTTGGGTAGGTTGAACTAGATGATCTCCAGAACTGCCTTCCAACTACTGCCATTCTTTGATTGTGTTATAAAACCTGAATATAATCATACTCTTACCTGACCTGCAAAGATGTGAAAAAGTACCAATTCATAGCAAAAATCAGAAATGAACACATTATCTCACTGAGTGGCCTGATCTCCATACATGATAACCCAGGTGAAATTACACAGTCATTATCAAATATATATCTTGCACCTTATTGTCAAAGCTCTTCTATGACTCAACCAGTAAAGGAATAAAGATGACATCCATTAGACGAGCCTCTTCTGCAAGGGATTTGGCAACAACTCAATAACAATGTTATTAACAGTTATCAAATGCCACAAAGCATATGTAACCAAATCGTGCTAACAAAACAAACTTATCTTGACTGGAAAATGCCATTAAATACAGAACAGGAAAGACTTAGGATTTTGTCTAGTCCTTTCTTTTCCTCTGAGACATGGTCAAGACCATACTTGCCAGAAATCTGATTAACTTATTCTTGAAAATATTCAGATAAGGGAGTTTCAGACCACCCATATGCAATCTGTTCCGAATAGTTTCAGTAGCTTTAGAGCTGGATTTCCTGATACCCATGTTCACCTGGTCAATGAGCAAGGAGAATTCTTTACAGTACTCTTATATGATAGCAAGCAGTTATGATAGACATAAGCACTCCATAGTCTTTGTCTTAAAACAAACATCCCAAGCACCCAACCATTTTGCTTAATTAAATATTTTTCATCAGAGCTGTCATTAGGCAATCTTCTGGCAGTTTACAACATACTAGGTGTTAGAGGAGAGAAAGAGACTGGCTGTGGAAGGACATCTTGATCAGCACAGATCTGTGACTGCCTGAGCTCTGAGAACTGCTTGCTGTGTTTGTATGAACCCTTGCTATGTTTAAGGACTGTTTGTAGTTTAAAGTCTGTACCCAGTTTGAGGATTTTATCATGCTACATGTTTTTCCTTTGTTCCACTGTGTGTCCCTCCTGGAATTTTCCATCCCTCACGGCTTGTAACTCACGCCTGATTGGTCTCTGCCTGCAGCAGGGTAGCATTTCCTTATATGGTATATACCTGCCCTTATATTCCCAGTTTTGGAGGTTTTTGCCTTGTATTGCAAACCCCTCCCAGGTTTTTCCCTAAACCCCTCCTAAGTTCCACCCCATTCCAGAACCTTCCCTACTGATCCTATATAAGCCGGGCATCACTTCAATAATTTTATTTTTTTGTCCTCACACCCCTTTTCCCCTTCAAGACCACAACTAGGCATCATGCATGTGTGACTTCGATATTGCAACGAGAACAGGAGACAATAGAGAAATGACTGCTAAGTCACAGAAAAGGATGTAGATGAATTGGGATAAAATCTTAAAGACAGAATCAGCACAAGTTAAGTGAAGAATGGAGGAAGAGCAGATTTTACTGAAAGTAGCTGCAATTTTCAGGTAGTTTTTCTTGTGCATCTTATCTTGATGACAGCAAATGCAAGATCTAAAAAGTGGCACAGTACTAACCTTTCATAACTTCACTACACCTTTTCTAATAGCTAAAGGTCATCCAAGATTTACAACTCCCAAACTAAAAAGCTAGGTTGTTAAAACTAGAAGTAGCTAATGCAGCCAGGCCCTGTATGCCTGGCTTTTTCAGTTCATTTAACAGAAGTAATGAATCTCATCTAAAATGAGCAAAACAAAACATCAAACAAGAATGTTGTGTCTTTTTGGGGAATACAGTATAGAGTTAGATGTACATTGCACTTCAATATTTGAAACCTGATTTTTGCAGTAAAGTTCTTAACAGGCAGATTCTTCAATCTTTTATGAATGGAAAATGTTCATTTTAAAAATAGGATGTAGACATATCTTCTACATATGAATTAGTAGACATATGAATGGTTTGCTTCAGAATAGACTTAGGTATTTTCAGTATATTTTTTCTTTGTTCTTTCTTTTTTTTTCTTTTTTTAACAAATCACAATAGAAATGAAGCCAGCATTTTGCTAATTACTGCAAAGACCACAAAGAGCAGAGTTATTTCTCTGTGATATTTTTCTTGGACCAACAACCTCATATTCTTTCTTCCAACATGGAAACACTTGATGTGACATTCAGTTAAAGGCTACCTTTTGACAGCCATCTTTATGTGATATCCAAACCCTATTTCACCATCATGGGTACAGTATACATCTGAGATCTCTGAAAAAAAGTGGAGAAGGTGATTCATACCTTTTTCATGTCTAAGTAGGGCTAGAAATTCATTATTTTCAATAAGTCAAGATAAAATGCATGCTAAAAATGCATTTCCAATTTTGTTAAAACACCAATCACTACAAATCTACCCAAACTCAATATTGATTACCAACCTACTGCTATAAGTGGTTCCATTTACTTCTAGTAAAATATCACATTTATTTTAAAGGAAAGATTTAATCGGAAGAACCATACCAGTCTTGATAACTTGCATCTTTATTTAATAGACTAAATTTTGAAAGGGAGTTTCAAAAATTCAGGTATACACATTCACACATATAAGTAATAGCATTTATACTTCCAGAGACCATTTTGACAAAAGGAATTTTCTTCAAAAATTCTATCCTGTGCATAGGAAAGTGCTAGATCCATCATATGCATGCAGAGATGACAATGTTTTAAAATATATAAAGAGAAAAAAGTTTTGAGTACACCTATAGAGTCCAGAATTTAAGAATTTGGCCTAGATTTAAAGTGAATTTTCTCTGGGAGGTACCAGCACTCTCCTGGAGAAACTGTCTGTCCATGGTTTGGATAGATGCATTGTTCACTGTGTGAAAAATGGGCTGGATGGCCAAGCCTAGAGAGTGGTGGAGAACAGAACTGAATCAGGGTGGCAGCTAGTCATAAGTGGCTCAGTACTGGGGCCAGTCCTGTTTAACATCTTTATCCATGATCTAGGCAGGGGATCAAGTACACCCTCAGTTAGCAGATGACATCAAGTTGGGTAGAAGTGTTGATCTGCTGGAGGGTAGGAAAACTCTGCAGAGGGATCTGGACAGGCTGGATTGATGGGTAAAGTCTAGTGATATGAGGTTCAATAAGGCCGAGTCTTGCATTTGGATCACAACAATCCCCCCCTACAGGCTGGGGGAAGAGTGGCTGGAAAGGTGTCTGTAGGAACAGGACCTGGGCGGAGCTGGTTGACCACAGCTGAACATGAGCCAGCAAGTGTACACAGGTGGCCAAGAAGGGCAATGGTACCTTGACTTGTGTCAGCAGGACCAATGCAGTGATTGTCCCCCTGTACTCAACACTGATGGGGCTGCACCTCAAGGGCTGTGTTCAGTTCTGGGTCCCTCACTACAAGATGCACATTGAGGTGCTGAAGTGTGTCCAGAGAAGGGCAACAAAGCTGGTGAAGGGTCTGGAGCACTTGTCTTAGGAGGTGTATCTGAGGGAGATGAGGTAGTTTAGCCTAGAAAAAAGGAGGCTTGGAGGGTGAGCCTCTAACATTGCCCGAAAGGAGGTTGTAGTGAGGTGGTGATCGGTCTCTTCTCCAGAGTAAAAAGTGACAGGATGAGAGGAAGTGGCCTCAAGTTGCCCCACGGTAGGTTTAGCTTAGATATTAGGGAAAAATTCTTCATTAAAGGGATTGTCAAACATTGAAACAAGTTGCCCAGGGAAGCAGTGGAGTTCCCATCCCTGGAGATATTGAAAAGGTGTGTCAATGTGACTCTCAGCGACATGTTTATTGGTGTACTTGACAGTGCTGGGTTAACAGTCTCAATGAGCTTAGAGGTCTTATCCAATCTTACCAATTCCATTATTCTGTGATTGTTCAAGCAGCAATTTCAGGACAATGCTGTTACAGCTCACTGTTTCAGAGGTTTTGAGAGAAACAATCTGGTTTTGAGAGAAACAATTGTCTCCATTATTATTATTTTTTCATAACCTTACTTAACATAAATTGCTAAAAACAGAAGTGGAAACTGTGCTAATCTCAACCAATTTTCTGCATGGAAACTTCTCCTTATTTGTGCACATAACCTAATAAAATGTTATCGAAATAGATTGTTTCTTTTAGAAAGACACCTGACATTGATAAAAGGACTCCAAGTGATGAGGAATTTACCATGTTCTTCACTAATCCACTGCAAAGCTGATTGCCCTCACTGTTATAAATGTGTATCTTGCATCTACTCTTTCAACTGAAATCCCTTGCGACTGCACGTTGGTTCAAGTAAGATGCCATGACTTGTGTAAGAGCTTAATACATCAATGACTGCTTCAAGTGCTGACAATACAAAATGAGTGAGCTTTTTCCAACCATCAGATAAGATACAATAATCTTGTTACAGAACATTTATGCTTAAATTTAAATTTATAAAGCATTGCACAGGATTTTAACCATGCTATTTCACTGACCATAATGGAAATTGTCTGACTGCATGCCTTACAAGCTGCTGATAAAATGTATGTGTTAGACAGTAAGAGCAAGATATATGAAATGAATTGGGTGCTGCTGTGCTGGGATTTGTAATGCCTAAACTTTTAAGCTGCTTGACTTCCTTTCTGCTATCAAGGTCCTGGATTAGATGGCCAAGACTCAGTGGGAATAACAGCATAAATCAGTAGGAACACGTAGCTGCCTTACAGCAGTCAGCAAGTTCTGTAGGAAGCCTCTTTATTCTATCCATGATAAAGTTTTAGCTATTGCTAAGGAGGAAACATGTATTGAATCACATTTCTGGCCACAGTTTAGCAGCTTAGTCTGGAATTAGAAGACACTGAAGATGCTTTCTGTACTTCTGCATCACGTGTCCAAGATACAGATACACTTATCCCCTTCTGCGTGAGGGGATGGGGCAAAAGAAACAGCTCAAGAGAAGGCAGTAAGGGTAGTTGTTCTTTTACACAAAAAGACCTAAGTCAAACCTCCTTTCCAGTATGTGTTAAATTAGAAATCAGCTCCTTCCCATGTGTGAAATAATTTTATCTTCATGACTCAAAAGACCAATCTAAGCACAGCAGACACCATCAAATCTTTTCTGACCTGCACAACAAAGTTGCATACAGCCATCACCCTTCAAATTAATTTCCTAAGTCAGGTCACCAGCATGATGTTCCTGGCATCCCCATTCTCTAACCTTGCATTCCCAAATAAAGATTGATTTAAGTCCCACATTCCACATGCCACTCAGCCTTTCAAGAATCACTAAATGATTAAGGTTGGAAGGGAGCTCTGAAAGTTATCTAGTTCAACTCCCACTGCTCAAGCAGGATCACCCAGAACTGGTTGCCCAGGACCGTGTCCAGATAGTTTTTGAATATCTTACAGGAGGGAAATTCCACAGCCTCTTTGGGCAACCTGTGTCAATGCTCAGTCACTCTCATAGTGAGACAGTGCTTCCTGATGTTCATAGGAAATCTCCTCTGTTTCCATTTGTGTCCATTGCCTCTGGTCCTGTCACTGGGTACCGCTGAAAAAGAGCCTGGCTCCATACTTTTTTCACCCTCCCTGCAGATATTTATGTACATTGACAAGTTCGTCCCTGAGCCTTCTCTTCTCCAGACTGAACAGTCTCAGCTGTCTCAGACTTTCCTCATAGGAGAGATGCTCCAAACCCTTCATCATCTCTGGGCCTTTAGCTGGACTATCTCCGGCACGTCCAGTACTGTCCAGTACTGAGAAGTCCAGAATTGGAGAGAGTACTTCAGGAGTGCTCTCACCAGGGCTGAGTAGAGGAAAAGGATCACCTCCCTTCCTCTGGCGGCAACCACATGACGCAATCCAGGATACCATTGACTTTCTTTGTGTCAAGGGCACATGGCTGCTTCATGTTAAGCTGTTGTCCACCAGGACCCCCAGATCCTATTCTGCAAGAGTGTCCAGTCCCCAGCATAAACTGGTGGATTTTATACTCTGCTGTTTGCATAGTTCCTGTTCCTCAAACTCCTGCATCATGAACAAGTTAGATGTTCTGTGATCCTTGTTGCCTGAAGCCTTACTTTGAACCATAGGGTTACAGGGAGCAGCAGCAGTACCACATCTCAGAGCTAGGACTTCCTGTTTGGATGAGGTGAGAGGAAGTGGAGAAAAGAACTAGGCAGGGGGAAAGAGAGAACTACAAGAATAATGAATCTGCCACATTCAGGTGGATTGCTGGACAGGGAGACACAACTTATGCATTTCGCATAAGTCACCAGGACTAAAAGTAATTTCAAGCTCATATGTAAAAGACCCCATGATTAAGTGTCACAGTTCTATTCCATTTTAACTCCTTAACTCCACTGTCAAATTTAATGCATGATTAATCTATAGAAAAGAATTTCCAAAATATATGCCAAGTTATTTATTTGTTACATAGTAAATTATTTTTTTGTCTTAAAAAAATCAAACATCCCTAAAGCATTGATCATTGCAGGGATCAAAAATTACGTTTACTCCTTTCATCACAGTTGCCACTCACAACAAGAGTAACCTCTTCAAGGAAAGCCAGTGATCTGTATCCAAATTTGTATTATAAATACAGGGTTGTAACAGGATACTTCAAGGTTTGACTCACACAGAGATAAACAATTACAGTCCTGAGACAGAGACAGAGTTTTAAGTCCCTTGTCCCATGCCCCTAGTGTCTCATTTAGTATTGTTGTTATAACATTAGTCATTCAGTTAAATTATAATTCAAAAGTGTGATCTAGTTAGGAGCAGCCAGGGCAGAAGTTAGGAGACCTATTTGCTATTTCAAATTCCATAATTTCTTTTCAACTGAGCAAATCCCCAAACATTTTTGTCTTATAAACAGAATTATGTATATCTATTTTTATTAATAAATGAAGGTGTTACATGGTCAATAATTTACTAATTATAAATATTGTTGGTATGAGCAGGAAAGCAAGACATAGCCTGACTGCATGATTTACATTTTATGATAATCCTTTACATGACTTCATTGTACTGAGTGTTTAACAAAGTGGCATTCAGAGTGCACTACAACATACATGGCTGTAGTTTATGGTCTGCTGGCATGAACTGAATAATATATATCTTATATAATGCTGGTCTAAAATATAATGCTTGAATCATGAATTTGCAGTCTGTTCTGTTAAACCACTGGCTGGAGCCCTAGAAATTTAAACACAAATCTCATTGCCTCTTTATAGATTTTTGCTGTTGTATGCAAAAACTTACCTTGCCCTTCTGTTTTACACTTAAGTAAAAAAGGCTGAAATACGTCAACTTTTCTTGCTTTCATTGTGTCTGGAGTGTGACTTTCACCCTTGCAAGCAGGGAAGGAGATTCAGTCAGTGTTTAGCTGTGCGTAACTTTACCAATTCTCTTACCTTTCATAACATGAAAAAACTTGTTCGCTCAAGACTTTGATGTGCTGATGGCAGAGAGGTACCTTCTGAGGTATGTGGATTTCAGAATGGCTGCTATTCTTTTTTCAGAATGTTGAGATTCTAAGAAGTCCTCATGGGATATGGCAAAGGTAAAATTAAAGATTCCTGAACTAACTCCATAAAAGTACACAAAAAGCTTAATAAATCATGTGGGCTGCACTATGGAGCAACAAACTCTAACATACCTGTGGGACAAGGAACCTCAAACAGCATCTCCAAAACTTATCATTAAGCTCAGCTTTATATCACAATGTTACACACCAGCTGAGGGAACTCTTTCTCCCTGTTTGTTAGTAATCAAACAAAGCATTTTTGTGTCTCTCAGCTTTTAACATTCAATTTGTTAAATGTCACAGAAGAAAACCAAAATGAAAAAGACATCACTTAATAATGTATTCTTTAAAGTTTCATCATCCCACGACTCTGTGTTTCTCCATGTTGACCTAATTTGCCATGACAGGAACATGTCCTTGTTTCAGAACATTCCAAGAGCAGAAATTACTAAATTTTAGTGAGAATTGTATGCTAGTTTAGCAAACAGAGCCATCTTTATTGACATTATTTTAACCATTCATAGTAAATATATATCATCAAGAAGACACAACTGTACTAAGTGAAACATGATTTTTTTTAGATACCTAATATTTTAACTGTCCTGGTTAGTGGTTGATCCTTTCTCATATGGCACTCTGACATTCTTTCTGCATCAGATCTCAGTGTAGTTAGTTGGTATTGATGCCTCAGGGTTTTTTTGATTTTTTTGATTTTTTAATTTTATAGATTTTAGAAGTTAATGTAGTTTTAATGTACTAGTAAAGTAACTTCAGCAGCTTAATGTTTACACATACCAACCCCATCCTATATCAATCCCTCAAAATTCCAGTAGCTGTTTAGTCTCCATTTCAAGGTAGAATTGCAGAGAAGCACCATGAGGCCTGCACCACAAGATAAAGACACGGACAGAAGAATCTTCAAATCTGGAACACTGGAAGGCCTCCAAGGACCCGAGGTGCTGCGAGGAAACATGAGGACAATGAAAGAGAAGTCCCAAACCCCCAGACTCAATTCTGAACAGGGCGTGCTGGGGGCAGGATGGGGGAGGACCAGGGGGGATAACAGAATGGGATTGGATGGACATTATTATACAATCTTGGAACCTGGGAACTTTGGGGGGGATCCTGTGGATATGTATTCCTGGAGCCTAGAGGTTCGTTAAAGCTTCTCCTCTCCATATCTCCTACTAAATTGGCCTGGAGTTTTTTTGTCCTCAGTCTTTAAAGCATCAGTGTCTTGCCAGATTAGCTATAAATACAGATTTTGTTAAGACTGTCTGACACTCTAAACAAATCTTACAATATAAAAACTTCAACTGGAGTTGGACAAGTAGGCTAGAAGGTTAGAATAATAATATACCTCCCATCTATTGGTCATGTATTTAAATCTATCCTTATCTGTTAAGTTTTATTTCCATGTTTGATTATCTTGCAAAGACAAAAGGATCTATAGAAGTAATTGCTATTAGATGCCAACTTAGAAATGTGCGAATTCAGAAAATGGAGGAGAAAGATGAGCAAAGTGGTGAAGATTTAGGTTAGATGTCAGATCAGAATATTCTGTTGAAATTATTGTGAAATACTTGCTGGCAGAGAGAATAATAAATCTCACTAAACACATTTATTAAAAGTATTCTCTATGCATTATTTATTTACAAATAATCACCTTCTAGATATTTAAGTATTAGAGAGACTCTGTTTTTCCCTAGAAACTTAATTAATTTAGCTATCCCAGTATAACACATTTATCCAATTTATCTACTTTTTTATTCTACAAGCTACCTGTAATTTGAGCTGCCACATTAACATATAGTGATTCCAGTGCACGTAATCAGGACAACTCTAAAATGAAAAAATGGAGGAAAATGCATAAACATATACAAGATCATCTGCAAGCATATAATTTCATGAGTGAAAGTATCCTATGAGGCACACTTTAAAACACAACATCAACATATACTTACTTGTTTATTCCTACATACATAGGTTTCATGTATACTTCTTAGTATCTATTATTCCTGTCAGATAATTATACTGAAAATTATTAGCTACAAATGCAGCCCCACAAAAACAGTAAACTTGGATAAACATTTTATCTTTCATGTTTGTCACCAGTTTCACACTTATGATGTCAAATTAGTTTTGGCAACTCCCACAGATTATCGCATACTCTCACTTTTGAACATTGTATGTTGATTCAGAATAATGGATTAATTCCCATTACTTATGTTGTCAGAAGCTTGGGAATTACTTGGGACACACTTTTCACAGTATTCCTTTTTGTTCTGGTGTACTCCTACCTATGATGGAACTTAAGAAGAGTTTGACCTGGGAATGTTCCTTGATCTGTTGATGTTATAGAGAGTTTCCACAGCCAAGAACATTTCCATGAGGGAAGTTAAAAAAATTTGACCTAGCAATGGTAGCATTGGCTTTTTTAGAATCAAAGAGGCTTGCTAAACATAAAACAGATTTGAAGAAATTTATTTAAGCTTATCCTATGCAGTTAGAAGTACATCTCTAAATGTAAGGAAAAGAATCCATTCCTTCCAACAAAGATCAGGGGTAAGAAAACAGCCAAAGTACAGGAAAAATCCACAATAATTTATGGATTATATTCATCCACTAGGGTTCCTTGCTTCTGACATTATTATCCTAAACATGTCTTTATGACATAGCCTGCAGTCCAGTCATCTGCCTGTTGGTAAGGGACAGGAGGCAAGTGTGGGACAGTGAAGTTTGGTGATTTTCATCAATGCCCTCTCAATGTCAAACAAGATAATATCACTCCACACAAAGAAACTTTGGATTCTAGTTACAGACAATGGAGAGCACCAGGTACTTATAGAATGCAATTACTTATTTTAGATGTCTATTTTGGATGCACTTGAAAACACATAGCACTCAACACCGTATAGGGACCTTGCAGTGGGTTGGCCCTGGCTGGACGACAGGTACCCACCAAAGCTCCAGAAGTGGACAGTGGAGGAAAAATATAACAAAGGGCTCATGAGTTGAGATAAGGACTAGGAGAGATCACTCACCAATTACTGTCAAGGGCGAAACAGACTCAACATGAGTCTATTAATTGAATATATTACTAACAAAATCAGAAAGGTAATGAGAAATAAAATAAATATTGAAAACAACTTCATCCTCCTCTCTCCATCACAAGCTCTACCTTCTTCCCACAGCGATGCAAGGAGGTGGAAAATGGTGGTTATGCTCCATCACAGGTTGCTTCTGCCACTTCTCAGGGAGAGGAGTCCTTCCTCTGCTCCGGTGTGGAGTCTCTCTCACAGGAAACTTCTCCAATGCAAGTCCATCCCATGGGCAACAGTTCTTCAGGAACTGCTGCAACATGGGTCACTTTTCCACAGGGTGCAGTCCTTCAGGCACAGGCTGCTCCAGCGTGCGTCCCACACAGCGTCACAAGTCCTAACGAAACCTGCTCCAGGGCTTCTCTCTTCATTGGTCAGCAGTTCTCTCACAGGACCCTGCTCCAGCATGGCCTTCCAATGGGGTCACAACCTTCTTCAGGCATCCCAGTGCTCCATTGTGGGCTCCTCCACAGACTGCAAGTGGATCTCTTCGTCCCTCTGGATGTCCATGGGCTTACAGGGGCACAGCCATGGTCTTCACTGTGGGCTGTAGGGGAACCTCAGCTCCGGCACCTGGAGTACCTCCTGCCCTTACTTTTCCACTGACCTTGGTGTCTGCAGAGTTGTTCCTCTCACATATTCTCACTCTTCTCTGGCTACAATTACTTCCACAAAATAACTTTTTTTCCCTTCTTAAATATGTTATCACAGAGGTGTTACTATCATTCCTGATTGTTTTGGCTTTGGCCAGAGCCAGGTCCACCCTGGAGCCATCTGCCATTGGCTCAGGGGGAAACTTCCAGCAACTTCTCAGAGAAATCATGCCTGTAGCTCTTCTGCTACCATAACCTAGCCATGCAAACCTAATACAGGCATCTAGAAAGTTAATTCACCTGTGGACAAGGTAGATGTATATGTTTGGTCAAAACCCATGCTACATCTCTGATTATTCTGGCACATTTCTCATTTGGGAAAGTCAATGAGAAGCCTTACGAGTGACCAACTCCACTGGTATCTGTATTACACAACTCACTCAATGAGTTTGATGGTTTATAATGCTAGATATGTGATAGTGTCTGAGTATTTAATTCTTATTCAATAAGCTTCAGGCAATGCTGTGTCCTTCTGGCCAGTAGCCTTTTCTGCTGAAACATCAGATCACATTTATGTCTCAGCAAAGCTTTCACTAAGTCTGTTTTCTGAGGGGTAAAAGAGGACAGCACTGAAACCTCTGTACTCTGAGCATGCATTCATAGAGAATCTCTGGCAATAGTTTCCTTCATTCAATGCCAACACAGGGAAACACCAGGAAAACTCATGCCATGGCATATCTAAGATATTGACAACATTCAGCTCCTTATTTTTTTCAAGTTCAGTTAAGCAATAAGGAGAGCAATGTGTGCATTGATGGCCCTACAGAATAGAAATGACAGCTACTAGGAGCAGTACTTAAAGAAAGCAAAAGTATAAAGAACTAGTCACCTATTACCACTCCTTCTGGAGATGAAGGTTTCCAACACAAGGCATGTCATTAGATGACTGGCTACTTCAAAGATTATTAAGTATCACTTCCAGCCAAAAGAGGTCTTTTTTCACTCAACACTTTCACTTAAAATGTTCACATTTCAGTTCTTTAGGATTAAGACCTTCCTGTAGTAACCCAGGGCTTTGTCACTTTCAGATTTAATCATATGACACCACTCAGAGCTACCCAAACAAGAACTTGGTGAGCCCCATGATTAAATAACATACCTGAGAGAATAGATGAACCTTTGTTGCACTAGCTGTAAAATGATCAGAACAAAGTTTGCAGCAGTCACTTGGAACCAGAAAGCTAATAAATAATAATAAATAGACATATTTCTGAAAGATCCCTTATCCCTTACTCTCTATCAGCCTGGCAAATCTAATCACAAGTGTTTGCACTTGCACTGCTGCGCTCTTAACAATAGCAACAGTTTCTCCTGGGAATTCATCTATATTTGAGCTTTTTAAAAAAATCTGTTACTATGTTGCCAGTTAATGTTCCTAATTAACAGCAGGGTAATAATACAGACTTTAGTTCCTCATCCTATTCAGTGTTAGGGTACAGACCAGACTTTAGCATCACAACGAACAAACTTCTGTTTTAAGCAAAGTTTATGATTGCTTTAGTTAAAAGTGCAGATGTAGATGTACCTTGAGATCTACTTTGCTCTGGGAGTTCCTTTCTCTCTTGATTAGACAGGATCTTGTTATCTTCAAGAATCTATTCTTCCGGGCTTTTTCAAACAGATTGCTCATGGAACTGTGAGTGTTTAACAGCAAGTAACAGACATTTTTTTGACATTAAAAGGATTCACAGGAGTTACTCTTTTCAATCCTTTTATCTGTATTTCTGTAAGATATAGTTTTGAAATTATGTGTTGCATGTGGAATATGAGTGTTTTTATGGAAAACTCTTTAACATATAAATAAATAGTTTATCCTGTGAAAGCTAAGTAATTCCATATCTTGATAGAGTAGTTTCATGCTGTGGATGCAGTCCAGCTAGCAAATCAGTTGCAGTGTAATACTATAATTACCATAATTCACAACTACCATTTTTAACTAAGGTAGGCTTTAAAAGCTCTTTACAGCTATAAAGCAAACATTGATATTTACCATGAAATCTCTTCATGTTATGTTTCATCCCATTTTGTCAATCAATACCTAATAATGTTAGTCTAATTATATGCAATGTAATTACGCATAGAATATAATCATATTGTAAGTAGAAATCCTCCTATTAAACATAACAATGCTTTAGGCATGGGTAGACAAGAAACAAAGTTCTACAGAGTTGTGTACAATTATTATTATCTGAACAAAGAAATGTCATATGAAGATGGAGCACAACAAAATTGATTGATATGTCTTTTTTTTTTATTAGTTATGATATTGTATGCTGACTACTTCACAATGCACTCTAGGTATAAAAAAGTGTGTCATAGTGCTGGTTGAAGACATATATATTTCTGTTATTGATCTAACCTGTTTAAATTACACTATTGTTTTCAAGGAAAGCTTATAATCCTTTTTAGATGAGTGACATGTTTTCTTTTTAGCTTTAGCGCTTTACAGAAAAAAAGTTGAAGCAGAGAAATCATCAGATCGAGGAAGCATGTGCATCAGCTATTACCAGTCACCTAGCTCATACTTGTCTCATTAATGTGGTTTCAGAAGAAGGTCAGACCTGTAGCAGATGTATTACTCAGGTGACAACAGGAGCATCAGCACTGATGCGTATTACTCACAGAAGTAAAACCTCTCTGCTTAGGCTATTGCTGCCAAATCAGGACACTACTGCCATGAATAAATTGTTACACTTAATCTCATAAGTGTATATAAAAAAGAACTGCCATCAGCGTACTTCCTTCAGATCTACAGAATAGATCTCCTCAGATTCAGACAAAGGAGGACTTTTGCAAGGAAAAATGTATATATTCTCTAAGCTGGTCATACCATATGGGAAGAAATCTCCAAGGCTGGTGCATTTCAAAAGCATGGATTAGACAACAATGAACACGGTGGATCCCAAAGATATATTTAGTGCAGGGTGCAAAACCCAATCTAATTGTCAAAATGTCAGTGTCTCTATGTAAGTGAAGTGTCTAAGTTCCTGTGTTGGGTTGACCTTGGCTGTATACCACGTGCCCACCGAGTGAGCTTCTCTATCATCCCCTTTCTCAGCTAGACAGGGGAGAGAAAATAGGACAGAAAACAATTTGTGGGTTGAAATAAGGCATTTTAGTAAAGTAAAAGCAAAATGCAAAAGAAAAAAAAAAAAAAAAAAAAAACAAAGACATTTCTCTTTACTTGCTGTCAGCACACAACATTAGACCATTTCCCAGAAAGCAGGGCTTCAGCAAATGCAGTGGTGGCTCCAAAAGGCAAACACTGTAAATAATGACTGTCTCCCCTTCCTCCTTCTTTCCTTAGCTTTTATATCTGAGCTGACATCATATGCTATGGAATAACCTTTTGGTCAGTTTGGGTCAGCTGGCCTAATTTTGTCCTCTCCCAAAAATCTTGCCCACTACCATCCTGCTGGTGGAGTGCAGAATGTTGGAAAGACAGTACCAATGCTGTGCCAGGGCTGCTCAGCAGTAGCCACAGCACAGGTGTGTTATTAACACCTTTACAGCTACCAACACAAAGCACAATACTTTTAGGCCTGCTATGGGGAAAATTGACTCCACCTCAGCCAGACCCAATGCAGTTCCCAATATGATCAGCTGAATGTTGGTCAATACAAGCAAGAAGGCTGTACTAAATGTGCTTAGCTACATTGGGGTGATTTTAAGAACTCTCAGTATCTACTGTTTTTATTGACTAGATGAAAGCTTAGATATTTAACTCACAGGTTGGTGCTTGCATTTAGAACCCCAAATTTAGATTTTCAGAACCTAAAGCTGATGATCTCTAGAAGTACCTTCTAACCTCAGTCATCCAGTGATCTTGTGATTTGTTAGTTTCATGTGCCTAGTTAACAGAAGATTATGAAATAATAAAAGATTCTGAAGAGCTTTCAACCCTTTGAAAACTACGAAATCATAATAATTTCCACATATTATGCTAGACTGTTTAGAAATCTGCTTTGCATCCAGAAGTTTAGCATAAGATCAGAAATACTTAACCTTGATAAATACAAATCAAATTTTATATCATTAGTGACTTGCATGTTCATTTCCCCTTTTTGTTTATCACTTCAAGCTTTAATTTCTTAGTAGTTTAAGATGAGTAACTGAATCCTTTTGTGTGTATCACAGTTGCCTGTTCATAGTCAGTGACTGGTGAATGGAGATATCCACTAGCAAAATAATGTTAATCTACTAGTTTAATGGACCTCACCTCTCCACAAAGCACACTCACAAAGCTGTGATCACTTCTAACCCATCATACACAGCTCTCAGCATGGGATGCACTCCCTCTTCTCCTCTTTCATTTATATCTTCAGCTCTCTGCTTCCTTTGAGGGCATGCAGCATTTCTTGGAGGTGCACCTTGGTCCACATTGCACAAAACA
The DNA here is from genome assembly GCA_013400415.1 of Scytalopus superciliaris. Taxonomy (NCBI): domain Eukaryota; kingdom Metazoa; phylum Chordata; class Aves; order Passeriformes; family Rhinocryptidae; genus Scytalopus; species Scytalopus superciliaris. The sequence continues at coordinate 540,118 of VXBX01000122.1, read as the reverse complement.
GCTTATATTGAAGTCACCTACTCAATATGTTGAAGTACTGCTTTGAAAACATATGCCTGTATTTTAAAGTGCGGTGAATTTCCATTTACAACTGAAGTAAGATTTAGAGGAGATCAATGAAGCCTTCCTCAGCTGATACAAAAAACAGGTTTTGTATACTCTAGAATAATCAAAGAGTTAATGTAGTCTCATTCCTTCATGACAAAAACTCTCTGGTAGGCTTTTATTATGTTAATTTTCCAAAGTTGCAAAGCAAAAAACTCAGTAAACTGAAGGTAACCAAAGGGGCTATTTGGTAGAGACAGAAATGAACTGTGTCTTTTGAAGTGTTCCAGAGAAAATGTGTTCAGAATATTTAAGTCTCAAGTGAGTTACCAAAGGTTATTCACTCACAAGTGAGATAAATTCATACCTGTCAAATTGTCTGGATCCTCTGTGTGATCACTAGGGCCTCAAATCATTTATTTTTTTCCCCAGTGAAAGTTCAATATTTTCACATATCCAAATTTAGTAGCATTTTCTGTGTCTGAAAGTAAATGAATTCATTTTCCTTTCATCTCACTTTCCACTTTTACAAGACAAGTGTGGAGGAAAAAAATCCAGGTTGGCTGGCACAAATTGTTTTTAAGTACCATTTCACAGTACAGCCTGCAACCTCCTTACAACAGATATTATACTTGTAAACAATCTTTTCAGAAAAATCCTAGGGCTGGCCGTGATTTAAAATGTGTGAGTAAAATACTATATTTCAAACCAATTCAAGACCTGCATAGTCCTTGAAGATGCGCAAAAGAAGCATATCTGAACACAAAAACTTTCCTTCTTCTTCACTTTGATACTTGATCTAAAAGGAATTGTCATAGTCAGCCTAAACTTGCATTACTGTAATAACATGAATCACTGTTTCCATCACACAAAGTCTGGAGTGTGTTAGATACCAATCCTGTGGATTGATGAATAGACCAGGGTTAAAAATGCAAGCAAGAGTAGCAGAAACCTTACATTTTCAATTAAAAAAGAAATGGTCTGGGCAGGCACCAGAGAAACAGTTTGCTCATGGGGCCAGAACTGCAAAAATAGTGGACAGAAGGAGTCACATTACTGAGAGACACAAAAAGAGACAGAGACCAATACTGTGGATGTTTCCTATATTTTCCTGTCTGTTCTTATCACTAACTGCACATGATAGCAATTCAAAATGTAGGTGTGTTTAAGGTCACATTGCTTGCATAGCCTAATTTTCATAAAAGAGTATTTATATTCTACATTTCTGACTGCATGGCAAATAGATTAATTTTATTTAGTTTCACAGCAACAAAATGAGGAAACAAGTTCCATATATTTTTCACATGCTTTATGCTAAGTCAACATTAAAAAAATCCCCAGGATAGAGTTTCTCTAACAACAATTCTGGTTGATATTTTCATATTCTGTATTTTTAACCTTTTCTGGTTTTGATGGTGAAGTTCTGTTTCACAGCATTTATGTCCTACTTTTTGCTGCATTTGACATCTCAGTGTAATGAAATAAGATGAAATTCTGAATAAGCCAGTAGGCCAAAAATTTGGGAAACCTCTCTCCTGCCTAGGTAAGCAATTTCAGAATTCTTACTTTTCCATATAGTATCACTAGATCTAATGATATATCTTTATTCAATTTACATCTTTCTGGATAAAATTTTAAATTCTCCCATCCAGTCACAGTGAGGTGGTTGACATTGTTTATGGTTTTTGTTGTTGTTCTTGTTGTTTTAATCCATGAATAAATTCTATTTTCAAATCAATGCTTTACTCCTCACTTAGGATATGTTGGTTCTGAAAAATGCAGCCCACTGTTGTGATGATGTTTCATTCGTTGTGGGGAACAACTATTTGCAGAGACTTAAAACAGTGAAATAGTCAATCAGAGAAAAAATGAACTATTCAGTCTCCTAAAACTGAGAGTGAAATACTCCATGCTTGCACTTTGATTATAACTATACTGTTTCTTTGGATAGCATTTTTTATATTTACATGTGTACATTAGAATGTGCATACAAATGACATGTAAAAGAAATACTATTCATATTATTAAAAAGAATTATTTTTATCATTACTACTACTATTACTATTAATTTGAGCATCCGTTATATGTATATAACATTACAAAAAATAATTTCAAGGGTTCTGATAACACTATTAGGTATTGCTATAGTATTTCAATCTACTATTGTAAAATGTACATAGCTGACATATTTTGATCCTACCAAGGGGAGAATCTGGCCCAACAGGGTCAGAGAAGAATGTAGCAGCATATGTATATTGTACAAATACAAATAAAATAGATCACAAAGTACTCAGAAAATGACAGAGACTTTAATTCTTAAAAAGCTTAGACTTTCAACCCCTTTAGAAATTATGAAATAAAGAATAACAAAAAAACAACCCCCCATTATTATCCAAGCAGAAGTGGTATAAGATCATTTATCTTGATGGATGTCACCTTAGAGCACATATTATCCCTATCTCTCAAAGTGTTTTTTCCCCCTTATTTCATCTCTGACATTCATTGTAAATTTAATGATCCACATACGATTTGCTGGTGCCTCAGTCTGGTGTTTTGAATCATGAAACTAGTACTAAATTTATTGCACTGCAGTACCACTTAGTGAATCATTAAGCAGTACAGTGATTTTAACGATTTGGATCATACTGGACCTCATCACTGTATAATGAGGTTCCATTTAGTGTAAATTTTATGTAAAAATTCAATTTGCAAACCAACAACATGAAACTACAACATTTTTTCTAACTTGACATCGCATTTATTTATCATGATTTCCATCAGTGTTTCATGTGGGGAAAGAAAATGTTACCTCATTACAAAAATAATTTTTTACAGTCCTTGCACCACTGAAAATATATACTTTCAGACTGGTATTTTTGTAGAAATCTATTCTAAAACATAAACCTCTAGAGGGCTTAGATGTGGTTATTAGACTATGCTGAATTAGACTGTGGTATTACTGACATAGCTAAGCACTTGGAGAAGTGATTGTTCAAGGACTCCCAAACCCTTCTCTACTGTCCAAGAGGATCCACCAACACAGAGGGGAACATTTATTACTTCCCAGCTCAATAACACCAGGTCACCCCATTTCTGTTTCCATTATAAACCCTGTTTCTCAAACTAAAGACTTACAATGCTGAATATTTATAAATTGTTTCTTTGAAATGCACTGAAGGAACTAAGTAGATATATGTAACCAACACAAATACAGATTCCCCACTGAGCAGTTTTTGCACTGTAAGAAGTGTACTAGGTACAATGAAGATAATGCACTGTTAGAATAACTAGAAGTTCCTGTAGAAAGTTTTCCATTTGCAAACTAGTAATTTTTGACAATGTTTTTAGTAAAACTTGCTTCTCAAGTCGATTTTCCTCAAACAAAAGCAATCTAAAATATTCACAGATAATACTTGGATTATTCTTTAGTTCCATTTCACCTAACCTCTTGGTAGTATTAACTAATATGGTTAGGCCAGAGTCCTAAAACAGAAGAACCTTAGTGGGAAGGAAGTACAGTTCTTGAAAAGACTGATGATTTTTCAGTTCTTTTGATCCAGATGATGTGCATTTAAGGAACCTGAGTTGTAGTTAATTAAGTTATTGAAGCACAGCACTATTTTTAAGATGGTGTAAAGCAATGGGGATATACTAAAAATCCTTATGTTAATTGATTTGTTGGTTCAAAAGCACATGGCAGCTCAGACTCTCTAAGTACTTTACAGGTACCAAAGGTAACAAAAGCAGTGAGAAGGGTTAGAGAGGACCTTTTTTTTCCCTCCAAAGGAAAAATGAAAGCAATTAGTGATAGTCACCATGCAGAAAATCAAATACATATAACTGCGAACTAAGCAAAGTAGTACACTGATTCTACCAAAGTCTTCAGTAAATGGTTATGTTACAAAACATCCTAGAATCATGCAGGCACTTTTTTGCATGACTACCCTTCTCAGACACCCAATGCCAGACATAAAACAGAGTAGCTTTCTGTTAAACAGCATCAATGGCTAAGAAATATGCGATAGTACTTACCTGTGCATTTTTTAAATGGGGAGGAATACACCAGAGATAGAAGCCCCTCTCAGCCTTTTAGCTTCTTTCTGATGGTGCAGTTGTAGACATAATATTTTATGGAACTGGGAACATTCAGTAATCTGACTGGAGCAACAGTAAATCTTGCCATATAGAGTTGTGTAGTTGCTGTGGAGTTAGAAAGAATAGCAGATGAAATGCAATGTAAGATCTCTAGCAAACAATATATATATATTTTTAATAATTTGCAATTGAATCCATACTTGTAACAGTGCTTAGAAAATAGCAAGGCTTGCTTTCATCTAGCTGAAGGAATATGCACGCTCTCTCAAATAACAGGTTCAATAGCACTCTCATTCATAGGTTAGCGAGTACCAGAGCTAAGCAAGATAAGTTTCCTATGTATTTATGTGTCACAACTGACACCCACATTGTTGCAGATGCTATATTTCCAATGGACATTTATGCTCACAGAAAACTCATCTGCTCTGTGTGGATTCTCTGATGTCTAGTGATGGTTGAACAATGGTTGCGATATTTTCTTCAGCTGGGTCACTAACAGGGTCCCTCTCTCCAACTTTGCCATCTACATCACACACTTTCAGTGATTCATGTGTAAGTGCAGATGCCCTTTCCAGAAGATTTATAGAGAGGATATTAGAGCTTGTTTGGCTTAGGAATGCTTTCCTGCCTAAGAAGAAGTACCTTTTTCAGAGATAGTTGGATGATTTTTTACCTCCTGCATTCCAGAGGAAGCTTTCAGTCTCTTTCTCTGGTATGAGAAGAGAGAAACTCTCACAGAGGTTATAGGCCTTCATGCTGAGGAGGGCCTAGGGAGAGGCCAGCAAAGAGAAAAGCCTTGAAGAGAACAGCATGCCTTTCTCAGGCCCAGTGTTCAAGCACTGGTAGGAATTTTGCCTTGTAAATCTAGAACTCTTGATTTTGGAATAAATTTTCCTGAAGTCCTTCCATGGCCTGGCATTTCAGGGGTACCTGCATGTTGCCTTACTTTATACATGAAACTATACTCTGCTGTGAAATTTGGTCAAAACTAACTGAAGGGTATTAAGAGGAGGGGTTGAGGGAAATAATCAAGAAGACCTAGACCAAGAAAGTAGAAGTGCACAAGATCTTTTTCCTTTGTAATCAAAATAAAATAATCAGAAAGTTGGGTTAAAAGTTTCCTCAAAGACCATCTTTTGTATAAATTAAATGGAAAATTTTAATTTGTTCTTGACATGATCTCAAAAATTTACCGTAACAGGATTTTTTAGCATGCTGTATCAACCCAACACAATCAGAGCATTCAAATGAATTGGTGTGCAATTTTTCTTTCAAGTGGGTGCAGCTTTGGAATCTCAAAAGGGTACTTTTGTTATAGCATGAGCCAGAACAAAAAGCTTTTAAAAGAGAAAAAAACCTGGTCTGCCAGGTGAGACAGAGCAAACTATGAGGGTTGGCAAAGACACCCCAACATTCACCCCTGCTTGACACACTCTGCAATTACTAGCTGCTTGTAGTGGTTTCCTAATGAAAAAAAGGGTTTTGAGGGTGAATAAAGGCTTACTCATCCATCTGTCCCAATCAGCTCCTGGCTGTTGACAAAATTCTGGTCAATTTTAGCTAAGCTTGATAGAGTAATAGAAGATCCAAAGATAATTAAGTGGAACATGTCTTTTTAGGATTAACAGGTGGACTACAAATGGTCAACATAGGTACCATAAGCCTGTTGACCTAACTGGTGTGTGTTGCTGACCTGCTGGCACTTGTGCAGCCTGGAGTCAGTGAGACCTCTGTGGCCAGTGGCCCAGTTAGGAGTTCCTGTGTGTGGAACTGAGGGCACTATAGCAAGAGAAGTGGAACTTAGAGGAGGCGTGAAAGAGAGTTGAAGGTGGTGCAGCAGCAAATTAAATTATTTTATTAATTTAGAAGATGCAAGATTCACATCCAAAGGTGACTAAAAGTCTCCACAATTCAATGAAAAACTATTTCCCCTAATTGTAGTGTCTTGCCAAATTAATGTTACATAGTTAATGAACAAGTGATAGCATACCCTTTGGAAAAACAGAACTAATGGTAGCAGCACCAGTTACTTTATTGCAAGGACTTTCTCAGATTATTCAAGGCCTCTGGACCTGGAATTTGGTACTGGCAAACAGTTGTGTGGCACTGGAGAGAGGCTGCGGTGCTGGTACAGGCAGTCAAAGCAGGTCTGTGCACCCCTCAGGCTACTGGAAGGACCCACAACACACCTGTTGGATTTGGAGACTTGGTTGTTACAATTTGGATGTTCATTGGTCAAAGTGGTGGTTGTAGTCCTGTTGAAGTGGTGGTCACAGTCTGACTCCATTGAGGTGGTGGTGGAAGCCCTGAAACTCAGAACTACATATGCTCAGTTTCAGGTGGGAATGCCTCTGGTACCTCCCCTGGAGCAGGGAGTTTTATACTGGGTGATATAATGCTGTGAGTCACAGGATACCTCAGGAGTCTTTGACACCTAAGATGTTGCATCTGAGTCCATTATGGCCCATTATGACTCATCAACAAGGGATGAAAACCTTCAGGCTGGATGTGAACGTTCTGCAGAGTTATCAAGGCTGAGTCAACTGTGTAAGGAAAAGGAACACTCCCTCATCTCACAAGATTTGACTCTTTCCTTATCTTGTTTAACAGCCAGCTTGTAGCCTGTGGTGTTGGATGTGCACACCTTCAGCACATGGCTTGGGTGGTCATTGTTAGCACATTGAGCCATGAGCAACAATAGTCCGGTCTCTTGCAGCTCCTGAGCAGTCACTGAAGGTGGTCAAATGTTTGAGACATTAATCACTTGTAGTTAAGTCTCTTTAAAGAAGGCAAAAAAGGAAAGAAAAAAAAACCAAAAAGGCATATTGGAGAAAAGTGTATGTCAGAATTTTTGTGTAATGCAGGACAGCTCCATACAAGCAGTGTGACCAAAACAAGCAGCATTCATCACAAACAATACTTTTAGTGATTTCTCAGCAAAGGTTAGATAGCTGACAGGCTATCAGTTTTTTGTTGTTTTCCTGTATAGGTTTATTCCAGCTCATATGGAGCACATAGTTCAGCCAACACAGAGATTAGGTATCTAAGGACATGCTAAATAAAAATTCAAAGTGGGTAATATGGTACTACTCAGAAAAAGAATTGTTGTTGCAGCAGTTGGAAAAGGTAATGGTGTTCAGAAAAAAAACCCTTATCACTACTGTCAAAGGTGACTTGTGATTCTGGCTAACAAAACATCTCAAAGGTTATTACATGTTTCAGAATATTTCATGTAAAATAGAAATTTTAAAGGCAATTTCAATTATTCATCTTATAAATCAGCTTTTTTTTTTTAATGTTAGCTGGAATCTATCTCAAGTTTGAGTTATTTCTCTTATGAAGTATAGACTAGTCATGTATAGTCTTTGTTTTAAGGGTAAGAGGAAAGCTAAAAAGTTTCAAAAATATAGTTTCTATATGTGAAAATTTAGTTTTTGTGGCAGTGATTTGCAACAAAAAAGAAAAAAAAAAAAAAAAGAAAGAAAGAAAAAAGCACCCATGCTAACCCTGAGGGAAAATAAAAAAAGAAGACACTCCTCTATAGACACACACATGCAAATCCAAGGTTTGTCACAGAGGACTTGAGGGATGAATACCATTTGAATACTTAAAAGTCTGTGTACTCTTTGATTTCAGACAGCTTTGTTTTGCCAACTGTATTTTCAAGCATTCAGAAAAAAAAATAGACACAACCAACTTGTTTTTGGCATTTTACCCACAATATGACTAGATAAACTTGTATTTGTCTAAGTTTTTATTCAGTCATTTGTTGTAATAACAAGTAATTCTTCTGCTTAAAATTTAAGTTGTATACTGCTGAGTTTTTAAAATGCTGTGTAATGTTTTGCAGTTTAGTTTTCTGAGACTCTCTATGTATCAGGGTATTGTCATCTCCAGCATCAGCTTACTGTGTTTTATTCATGATCACAATGTGCTTGGCTTAATATGATCTATTTATTCATTTTTAATTTTACATTTAATTCCTGTCTAATAATATATATATATATATAAAATAAAACCTAAGAAAACTTTCCTATGGGTAGAATTTCCACTTTTTGGTCACCTTCATTTTTTCAGGATGTTTGTCTTTTCAACACACAATGGCATCAACTCCTTTACTTATAGCACTGCCTCTTATTATATGATCTTAATTTTATGGTTTGGTAGTAACTAACCATATGAAAACAAATAACAAGCAGAAATTTGTTTGACAATGGCATGACTAATATAACGAGCAAGCCTGAATGGAAATGAAAATGAAAAGAAGGATCCTGCTAAAGAATATCATCATCCACCTAGTAATTCATGGAGGTGTTTGGCTAGAACAAGATAATTAGAGGTCTTATTTATAAGAACATGTGGACTGCAAAAGAAATAGTAACTTTAATAATTTGCAGGTTATAAATTAATTTCCTGTAGTTAAAGACTTCATATTTTTCCATTTACAGATATGTGCTTTTCACAATGTTTTTAGTTCAGGCATTTCTGCTACGTTCTTTCTCTGTGCATCCTCCATGATATTAATGAAAAGTTTAAGTGGTTCTGGTACACACATACAGGCATTTGCATTCAGTCTATTAAGCTGAAACAGTGGTAGCAGTTGAAAAGTTTTGGAGATAGTCCAGTTTATGAAACCTTCAAGAAGCCTTAACTTAATGGACAAAATAATATAGAAATTGTTCTCTATACTGTTGCTAGTTATTTATTTTGATACTGTGTACTAAAATATTCTTTTTAACATTAAGAAACCTGAGATACAGGATGACTTATTTCAAACCTCTGGAATTTATTTGTAGCCCATTGTTGATCTTATCGTTCAGATCTTAAAATATCCGATAAGGGAATTTTTCTGCTCCAACAGTTTTAATTTTGCAAGCCACTGGACCTTCATGTGAGTTAATCTCTTTACCTATTTTGAGGGGGGGGGTCGGGGGGGGGAGGGATGGAAACCCAAGTAGGCTTTTTGCTTAAAATAACGACTTTATGTGCATGCACAGCAATTACTGACATTTCATAAAGTTCATACTGCTGTTTTGTACATCTCAAATGTTTGTATCAGGGCACCAAAAAGGAAAGAAAACACTTTGAAAAGAGAGCCTGAATGAGACACTAAGTTAATACAGGAGCGAGTCCATTTTAACAGTATAATTTTTGCTTTATTGCATTGTATTTTGAAGACACTTGAACATTACTGGTTTCTATTTTCCTCGAATTTACACAAATAAAGTCTGTGTCATAGTTTAGCCCCAGCCAGCAATGATGCACCAAGCAGCTGCTTGCTAAATCCCTCACCAATGGGATCATGGAGAGAACCAGAAGGATAAAAGCCAGATAACTCACAGTTTGAGACAAAGACAGTTTAGTAGGGAAAGAAGAAACCACACACACAAGCAAAGAAAAAGAAGGAATTAATTCACTGCTTCCCATGGGCAGGCAGGTGTTCAGCCACCCCCAGGAGAGCTCAGCCCCATCACGTGTAACAGTGATTCAGGAAGCCAAACAACATCACTCTAAACTTCTCTCTATTTCTCCTTCTTCCTCCAACTTTATATTCTGATTGCTTCTGTTTTGCCTTTCATTCCTTTCTTTGAGATGACCAGCATTCTCTTTGGACTTCCCTGTCTACCGTGCTAATGATTTCAGGACTGACCTTTTCCATAGCTGTGACTTCCAAGTTTGTGTTCAGCATCACAAAGACATAGTTTTAACATTTTTTTCCCCCTAGATGCTTTACACCTGCATTTAACTTCATTATCTTCATTAAACTTCATTTGCCATGTTTTTTTCCCACTGACTCAGATTTTTTTTGTTATTCTGGAATTCCTTGTCATCAGTGTAACATTTTACTGAAGAGAGTAATGTCTACAAACTGAGATTTCTTCGTCTAGTCTCTAGTTGGGTCATTGAGGAAAATGTTCAATAAAACTGATCCAACCAATTATCCATGTAGTACTTCAGTATGGATTTATATCTATTCTAAAAAGGGACTAGTAAGGCCTGTCCTTTGTTTGATATCCTTTAGTAACTTTCTTAAAGGAACATTTCTTCCTATCCTGTGTCAATTCAGTTTTCTTAAATGGAAAAGAAAAATTGTGTCAGAAATGTATGAATATAGAAAACTTTCAATACCTCTCTGTTGGAGGAGACACCTCCAACAGTGGAGGAGCAGCAACACAGATTTGTGAATACCTGAACCCTGGAAACTGGACTTTGATGCCACAGGACTGTTTATAATTTAAGAACTTTACCATGTTTGAGGATTTCGTAATGTTATATGGCTCTCCTTTGTTCTCCTATATACCACGTTGGGATTTTTCCACTCACATGGCTTGTAAGTCACTCCCTACTGCCTCCTGCTGGCAGCTGGGTAATAACCCCCTATATGGCATATCCCTGCCCCTGTCCCCTCAGTTTTGGGGATCCTGGCTTTGTATGGCTGGGACTGAGCCAGACCCTTCCCCAAAACCCAAAACCTTCCCAGGGTGCTCCCAGAACCCAGCCCCCCAACCCTATTTAAGTTGTGTACCAGTTTGAATAAACTTTTTTCAGCTTGCATCTTTCTACCTCACTCCTCCGAGTGATCTCCCCTTCTTTCCACCCCCCCACGTGCCCTCAGGACCACACCTCTCTAAGAAAATCTATGTTCATTGTAAATAGCTATAGCAAATTCCAGAGATTTGAGGGTGTTTTTTCAAATAATTTTTATCAAAAGATATAATTTTGGAAATTCTCCCAGGAAACCAAAACAGAGAAAAAAGTATCCTACATTAAAAGCAGTCACTGCAAATAAAAGAAATGCATGGAATGTCTTGCTTTTATTTTAAATGCACCACATGTCCTCTAATACCTATGCACAATAGGGTGCAAGTTTAATGACTTGCTTTTTGTGCCCCTGTTGTAATTAGATATTAGAGGACATATGGCATGGTGCAGACTTAGCAGTGAATTTTCTTGTTTTGATTGTTTTCTGCTACAGGCACAACATTACTCCAACGATGGTATCATTGAGCAAATTAATTCACATGTTGACTTCTAGGTTTATAAACTGAAATTCCTTTCAGATTATACAAAATCCAAATATGTAACTAGTATCAACAAGTGAATTATCAATAAAAAAGAGTATAATCAGTTCAAGGGGTATAATTTTAGACACCATTGTGAATGCTGCATTTATGCTTTGAATTACAGTCAGAGTTCAGCATTGATGAAAGAGTGGCTATCTCTTTCCCTTTCAATATCTTCTCTTTTTACATGTGTACATGCTCCCAAAGTGAGCACCCAGCCTCACATTTTTCTTCCTCAGTTCTCCCTCTCTTACTCAAGTCCCTGAGTTGTGTCACCTTTGGTATCTATTCTCTTTATTCAGTGAGTCTGACCTGGCACATGCATTTTTCATGTTTTATTACAGGAATTTGTGCTTAGCCATTGTTTGGTACAGGGATGATACAATTGATTTTAAAAAAAATATTTTTATAGATATAAGCAAACCATGTGTGGATAATGTGGAAAAAAATCAAGATTATATAAATACACAGAAAAGAATTGGAATAAATTGTCAGACTGTTCCATATATGTTCTTTACTCTTGTAATGCAGTTCTTAACTAATTATTTAAAATTTATTGCTAAAGATGGCACACAAGCATATAGAGGTTTCTTAGTTTGACAGGGTTTTTTTCTTTATATGTCTGGTATCAGACAACACAAGTGAATGTTTTTTAGTTGCCGTTCTTCAGGCAAGATAAATTTGCCATGTGTTTTAGAGGACATATGGTATCTCAGTAATTCATACTGCACTAACCTCCTAAACAGATTAAAACATTTCTTCTTGCATGACAAAAGCTGACATTCTGTTTCCTCGGCTGGTAATCTAGGGGACATTACTAACACACAGCAGTAGGAAGCTATATCAGCAGCATATGATATTTCACCAGTACACACAACAGGCACCAGTTTTGCCAAGAGTCATATTTTCATCACGAATCTTGCAATAGTTAATTTTTTACCTAAAATACTCCTTCTTGAACAGTGTAAATAGATTAGAATCTTAGAGTGTGTGTATTTTATAAATATGTCACCATCTTTTCCATGGGCATTGCAAACCTGTTCCTAATGACTCTGAAAAGCTCAACATGCAGAGAGGAAGGAGAAAACACTGACTTTTTATTTCTATATTATCTTGTGTTATTTACTGTAGTTTAATGTCTGTGGAAGGAACAATACAAAATCTTTTCATTTTGATGCGGTGATTGGCATCATGGTGAATCACAGTGCTGCAAATCAATAGTATCTTAAAACTAAAAAGAAAGCATTACATTACTTCAAAATTATCATAAGCTACCAAAAACTATCATGGGAAAAGTCAAGGAAGAGACAGTAAACATTGAAATCTGTAAAGTATTCTTTTGAATACTTTTTGAATACCGCTTCTTTTGATTGACAACACAGTTTCAAGAGTGACATTAATGTTTTTACTCATCTTTTCTATTTCCTTTTAGAGAGAATTCTGCAAATAATTATCCTAAGGGGTTAGGTATAGAAACGGTAGAAAATTTACATTAAAAACTTTATACTAGTGTCCTACATTTGTCATTGAATCCGTCAGGTAGAAGTTGCAGACTTGTTGGGCCAGCACTACATTTTTTGACTAAGAAGATATTATCTCATCACAGAGAACTTCTCCAAGTCCCCATTCTTAGAAGCCTCGTGGTTGCTTGCCCCTGTCCCATTGAGCACTGGGACTAGAACACAGTGCTGCGAGCCTCCCAAATGAGCCATGAAGATTGATAAAATGCAATCTTAAGTAGCTGCTGGCACCTCCCTGTCAAGCTTACTAATGAGTGCTGTGTTACTGCTAGAGTCAACTGTCACATTATCTCCAGGCTAATAAACGAATCCAGTGACAAACAATACACAAACAAAAAGGAGCTGATAGAGAATCTTCCCTTTTAATTCCATCTACACGGGTCCCTAGAACATAATCAAATTGTTGACAGAGGTGATTTTCATGTTGTAGAAAGAAGCTTTTCATTGTTTGCTGATTTATGCATTTATTTATTTATAGTTATGAGCAGCAGAAGCCAGTGAATATGTGATACTTGAGAAAACCAACTATTTCCAAAACTAATTTTCATGGTTCACCCTGTTTTCTGTTTGTACTGATGACTGGAAACAAATATATCAAATCTCAGGACAAAAACCCTAGCTGAGGTATTCCCTGCACTAGAGAAAACAACAGAAAGGATAATTACCTGTAAAAAAATTGGGTCACAGAAAACATCAATTCCTGAAGACTCGTGTCAGAGTTAAGGAACAGCAAGGTACCTGTGTAACCTTATTTCAGCACCTGTATGAGGGTCATTAAAATAGTTTGAATGTTGGCAATTCCCAAAATTCTCCTCCTGATACTACCAACCCATTAATGGATTTTTACCACATCAAATATTAGAGAAAATAAAAATTTAAATAGCTGTTAATGCCACTTGCAAATTCTACATCTCCTGGAACTCAACAGTGTTAATTTTGGAAGTTTCTATATATGAGCAAACTGAATCATCTATTTCTTTGTGCACTGATTGTACACTAAAGAAGCCAAAAATTTGTCGTTGACAAAGTATGCAATTTCCCAATTAAACAAACAAAAACAAATTATAAAAACAATAAGGGAAGAACTAGTTAAAAAAATCAGAAAACACACCATAAAAGCCATGAAGGTGCAAACAAAGTCTACTCCCTTGTGACCTAGACTCCAGAGGGAGTAAGATGTCTGATTTCCAGCTGTGCAGCCATGTGCCATACAATTGAACAGTATTGCAACTGAGCTACTCTGCTCATGGCTCTGGAGAGAAGTGGCCTTTAGTGCTTTCAGGCTTTTCCTTCCCCATCCTCTGTAATGCCTAGGCACAGTTTGTCTTCTGTTTGGCCCATGCCAGTTCTTTCTCTCTTTATTGTTATGAATCTCTTCTTCCTTTGTCCACATCTTCACACGTTCCCTCCAGCCTGTCCTTACCTGGTTCTCATTCCCTTTCTTCTGCAGTGATTCAGACCATTTTTGACACTTGAAAATGCTGGTGTATTTGCGAAAGAACTGATGTGACCTTCCATAAGGTTAATTTTAGATGTCAAATGCAAGTTAAAATGACCAGCACTTTTGGTTACATGTACCAGGAGTGGTCCCACACTCACTTAAGTACTAGAAGTAATGATGCTTGCTCTATCCCAATAAACACCAATTCCTTTCCTATAGATGTATTTAAAATTACTGCTTTTGGGAACACAACACATGTAATATTGTCTGAAGATGCTTTAGACTTTGCACTGAGCAAGACATAGAAGAATATTGGTTTCTTTAGTTTTGTTTTCCATTGTCATTTGAGACCTGCTGTAGTAATTACTTTAGGAAATTAAGTTCTCTCATTTAGCTGCAATTATCACATGTAAATTTTGGGTAGAGTTTTATTCTTTTTTAAGTCACTTGGACACTTTATACTAGAGAGGAGAAATTTGAACAATAAGGTTGTTTACCAAAGGTACCAAATATGTAAAAGACTTTTTGCTACTGGAATTTCTTTATATTCATCACAGGAAGACAAGGTTAATAAGGAAGAATAAATCAAATTCCCAAGTCTTGAAGAATATGCAGAAAACAGTATTAGCCCTCAAATTCATATTGTACCAATCTGGACAGAAACTCAAAACACAATTTTAACTTATAATGCAGTATGTTGTATAAGTGACACCTCATAAGCAAGGTAATTAGCAGAGATGTTTTAATGAATGCACATCAGTTCATGAACACTTGTGTGTATCTACAAGTGGCTCCCTCCCAAATCCAGGCCCTCCTCTATAAAAGGCCTAGTCAACTGTATTTTAAAACTAAAGTGGAATGATGAATATTTGAATCACTCATATAACAACATTGCACATATCCTTATGCACTTGTGCTGAGTGTGTCAGGGGAAATCCCTTATGAAAGGGCAGAAATTTACTGATGGTTTCTTCAGTTCATAAGGAACACTATTCCTTTAATATGTCTTCTATTTGTGCTATAATCACAAATATCAGTGTTGAAATGCCGTAAGAAAATTGTGCTGTTTGTACTTCTTCACACTGACTACAGAGAGACAAAATTCTTACAGTAGAGATAAGTGAAGGCTATTCTACATAATAATCATTACAATCCTGTATGTCTTTGTCCTTAGATACTGGAAGTTCAGGCTCTTTATTTAGATTACATATAGATTTATGGACTTTAATAAATTTGTCTAAGCTTACTTGCATTTTGCTGGAGGTATATATCAGTAGGTGGTTATTATAAACCTCCATCTGCAAGTCACCACTACACATCTATTCCCAAGCAGTAATTTGTGAAAGTAAATTCTTCTCTTACAACTCTCAGATATCTGTGTTAGCTACTAGTTCTCAACCCAGTTCCTATCAGCTATGTGAGAAAAGAGGTTGTCAGCATGGTTCATTTTTAAATGTCTGTTGGAAATTTCAGCATGATAAAACTTGGAAAAGAAAAAGCTACAATTTTCTTCCCCTGAAAAACATTGTCCAAAATTGCAGTCAGGCACATTTTGCAACACAGTGGGAAACAGTACCATTGTTCCAGAAATTATTCCAACACTTCAGTTTTCAACAATTTTGTATTTTTCATAAAGAGTACATGTAATACAGCAAATAAATAGGTATCTACATAAATATTTGTGAACAGCAAATCTGAACTTTGTATACTTTCTGTGTGGAGAGTTTGCTTTTGTTTTCTAAAAAAAACTCATGAAAGCCAGGCTGCTTCTGTAAGTATGATGCTGCAACAAATAGTACTGCTGGCTATCTCTGCTTTGTTTTTATGTCCTGCAGAGAATGACATCTGCGTGCAAATTAACGACAGATTTGTGTAAGCTAGCTGTGAATGCAATATTTGGGGAGTGGGGGGGGGGAGGAAACTTACCTATAAAGTAATGAGGGTAACGATGATGTAATTTATTTCAATTTCAAAACACTCTAGTTAATTTCTAGGTGTATACATTGTTAACAAATCAAAGTATTAAATGCTAACTTCAAGTTTTATATTTGGATTTGTACTGGCTAAAGGCACCCTTGCTTTGATCTGCACACAACATCTTTAGAGCTAAATGGCTGATACAAAGGACCTGACATACACAGAAATGTTTAGGGAGTGATTTACTGTGGATTTCTTCTCATCTGGTCCATGAGATGAACATAAATTGGCAACTGGAGATCTTTTGGTGGCTTGTAGATGATATCCTTCATGCTAATGTCATCTCAAAGGGAATCCAGTTCATGCACTCTTAAAATAGCTGTGCAATACTACCCACAATATGGAAAGTGGGAACAATTTGGATACTGACTTTAGAAGTGCATTCCTGATCTGAATTAAAACATTAGTGCAATCACCTTCTCTAAAAGTCAGCCAACTGAAAGCACAGTCCATCCCCAGACCCAGAAAAAGTTTCCCCAAGAAATGAAACTGTGATTTTATTCTTATCAAAAACACTAATATTGCATTTGTATTTTTAGAATTCCTGAAAGGCTAGTAATGCAAGTTATTTCCAAGAGAGTGTCTAATTCTACTGGATATTAACATGAAATCAGATTGCTTTAAATGCATAAATAGTATATGAAACAGGAGTTGGGAAGTAGTCTCACTCTATTGGCCAGTTAGTGCCCTGCTCATGACATTAGGGAATTTTGTTTCCTCCTCCAGCTCAGCAAAAATGTCTTCATCTATGTAATGCTGTAGATTTTCATCTAGAGAACTTGTATCACCGCTGCAAAGCCCATCATCTCACTCAACCTGGAACAACCAAAAGCTAGGAATCTTTAATGGGATTCAGCATTTGAAGGGTTTCAGAGAATCCAGGACATACAGGAGTAGCAGGAGTAGCATAGGAGTCAAGGGAGACCTGTACCCTATTGAAGCTGTACACAGAGGCCTGAGTAGGATGCCTCTAGGCATCCAAAGTGACACTAAATACCTGGGAACTATTTTAGCATGGCATGCTGTGCCCTCACAGTCTCATTTGGCTATGAGAGGAACTAGGGAATTAACTCAGAAGAGAGACAAAACATCTGGATAGCTGAAGTATGAGGGAAAAGTGTTCTGCATAGCTTGTCAGAGAGGATAACCTGCTGGGAGAGGGCATTTCTTGCATTCTTTGTGGCAGGCACACAATTTGCACTTTAATTTCCTATTGTCTAGTTGAGTGCTTTAATGCTTGAGTAAAATGATAGAAACAAATCCACTGGCTACATTTTCAAAAGAATGTGGGACAGCAGCTGTTGGTGTGATTTTGGTAGAGACTGACCTTTACCTGTTAAAGTATCCACTGGAGCAATGTCCCCTAGAAAATATGGAGAGAGGAAAATTCAGCTTATTGATGCCAACAAAACTTCAGTATGAAACAGCTAAAAGACAGCCCATCCTGCCCAAAGAGAAGCAACCAGAACCTGAACTGGAAGCATTACAGGTCTCTCCTACTGAAGTGTGAGACACAAAAGTACTTCTAGGCAGGTGTGAGCAGGACCAGGAGAATCAAGAGTTTTGGTTGAGTGGACTAACTTTCCAGTTCTTCATATTTTAGGTTTCCAAACTTAAATAGCTCCTCATTTACTGCCAGTAACATCGAAGGTGTATACACCTATGCATCTATGTGGTAGAGAACTACCAGGCAAACCATGGCTCTCAAACCTCATCTTTACTAACCCCCAACTTTATACATGGTCCTGAGTTTAACTTGCTCACCTGTCCTGTTATGTTTCCTAGATATCTGTGCTTGTTATTTTCATGATTAGCTGTGAACTAATAATTTAGACATGAGTTCTTTCTGAAAATGTACTTTCTGTTTAAAGTATCTAAGCCTTTGATAATTATTAATACACACACTTACAGCAAGGGGATGCTTATTCACAATGGCATGCTACAGCTATTAATGATACTCAAAGGACTGAAAATTACCATTTCGGATATGTCCAGAGCAGTAAACTGGTAAACAAGCCTGCAGTTAGTGCTATGGATGGTTTGAATCAACAAGGGTGAAAAGATTTGGTTATTCTGTGTATTAGTGTTAATAGGAATAGATTATAGAGGAATATTTGTGATGTGACCTTCTGTGCACTAATTGAAATAGTATTCAGAGTCAGCAGTGGAGTAATCAAGTTAAACACTGAATCATAAATCATCATGAAAAGTGCTGTCACAACTTAGCCATTAATGCCCTGTATTGCTGGGCAGCCTTACGAAAATATCTGCTATGCCGATCTCTAGGTTAATAGGAACAGAAATGGCATTTAAAGACTATTTGGATCAAATCTGCTCTGAGGTTGAAAATGTTACTCTGTTAATTTACTGGTAATTTGAAGTGATGTAGTTAGGGTTAGAAGCAACACAGCTGAGCCCCACATAGCTAAACAAAGGGTGGTAGGAATTTGTCTAATATTTAATTGCTATACAATGCCATATATAACTTTAATATATCTATACATGTATACCTTCCCTTTGTCCATCAGTTAGCATTTGGCATGGAGGTCAAAATCAAAACACATAAAAATATAACTTTGTGATATGGTTATGCTACTAAAACAATCCGAGACTTCCATGTGTTTTATATATAGGTGGTAAAGCCTGATTTTACTGTTATTATAAAAGCTGAGGGCCTTTTAGCAAAGGATTTGTATAAGACAGAGCACTTTGCATTATTTTTTAAAATGTAGAGCTTTTAATCTTGTATTTGCAAGGAGGAGAAATAAAGATTAGCCTCAAGAATCAGAGATAAATAGGATTTCCAAAGGCAATACATTTCTTTAGAATGATTTTGTGATTCAGGTTTAATCAAAATAATAAGCATAAGAAATATCACAGCTGGAATGATGTATACTTTTTCTAATAAAGACCTATGTCTCAACACTGGCAAAGCTCATGATAATTTGATTCGTTACTCATCAGATTACTTAGACAACTAGATTCATAATGTTGGGGGGGGGCATCTATTTATCATTATTTACTTCAAATATTGTTAATTAACATTAACATAAATTACACCAGGCATCTGGTACAAAGGAACTAATTTTAAACAAGAAACAAAGCCAGTCCTTTAAAAAACTTCATAGATTTTTGCTTCAAGAAAGCATCAAAATGTACATTCATATAAATATGTGCCAAATGCAGCTATGGCATATTGAAAGTTGGAAGCGACAATATTCTGCGCACAATTTTTTTCATTAAACAATCAACAAGTAGGGTTGTCTATAAAAGGTATCTACACATGAACAATGAAGCACAATGGACAAAGTTTAAGTCTAATAATAGACTGTAAAATGAACGTGTGTTTGACTAAATGCAGTTCATTTTTGTACATTTATTTTTTACTGACATGTGCCTATGAAGTTTTCCACACTATTGAGATTAAATTCTGTTCTCTAGTTTACTGTTGTAAATTAGATTAATGTTATCCCAGAATTTCCCTAAGTAAACTGACAGCAATATTTAGCCAGAGATTCCTAGCTGTTTGTCTTCTTAGTGATAAGTGATTTAAAAAAAAAAAAAGAAGAAGTTAATAAGAGAGTTACAAATGAATAAAGACGTACAATGCATTTCTAAACAGAAAATGACTGGAAGCAACTGCTAAATAGACCTGCCACAACATCTATCTGAGTTTGCAAGTACCTGACATTGTTTAGTGCGCAGCTCAGGGAGATTTCAAAAACTGATTTATCCTGAAGTGTCAAATGCTGTTGGAATTTTTGGTATATTTTCAAAATTTGCTTGAGCATTTTCATTCTTTTCAACTTCAGATCTCAGGTACAGTAAAATAAAGTGAAATAACAGATAGTTGCATTACGGCGTTTAAATCATTCAACTTTAGCTGACTGCCAGGGATCTAACACAAGACCTGAAGTCAATGTTGAGAAACAGTCACTTCAAGGAAAAGATTCATACATTTACTTTAGGATGGATCTAGTTGCCCTACCAAAGTGCTTATATCTACTACAGGTGGTCACACAGGATAGACCTGTCCATCCTAAAATGTTGAATTTGTGGTCCAGGACAGCTAAGGCCCAGCTGGGTTGCTTTAGCACAGAAACCTAATACCATTTGAGGGAGGATAACCCAAATGTCTGTGTCTGCCTGGGCCATACATAATGATGTCTAGGAACGACAGCTGGAGATGGAGGAGGTACCACATGGCATCTCACATGATGTCAGACTCCTCAGGGTAGGCAACTAAATCATGCCCCTACTCTGGTGCAATGAATTTCGAAACAGGCTTCCTGCAAACAGGTGTGATGGCATACTACTTGGAGAATTGCATTAACTTAAAATTTGTGGGAGAATAAAATGTACTCTTTCTACTAACAAAACAATGAAATTCTGGTAAGCTAGGTACTTGTACAGAAGTCAAAAATCAATCTTAAATTGCCCAGAATTATAAGAGAAGATAAATTATCTTGTGTTCTTTCACCACATTATTATTTGCTCTGCTGTATTTTTTCAAAAGTAACTTTTAACACATCTTAGCATCTTTATTAGTACCTGAGCATGTGATGTAAAAAATAGAATGTTTATGTTTTGCATCATTTAACATGAAATCTTCCAGAATTTGCCTCCACAAATGTTTGTGAAATTTTCCAAGGCATTGTCTAAAAAGCCAAACAGCTGTTCCCAATTTGGATACAGTGTATGCCTAAATAAAATTACCAGGAAGAGCTTCTTCCCTTGTTGAAAATAAATTTCAAAGCACTAACTATATCTGAAACTCTTCTTGATATTTTCAATATGCTTTCACTTAGTAGCAAAAGGTTTATTTCAATACTAAATTTTAACCACAAAAATGAAATTTAACCTCGCTAAAATCTATTCCTTAGGTTAACCTTGTTAGAGAAAAGTACTTGCTTTATGATAATAGCTCCGGTGGACAATGAGAAATCAATGTTTGGAACAATTTTGTAGGTCTGGGCAACAGAAGCTCTCCCCTTCATCCTGCAAGTCATCTCAACTGGCAAGTGAAACAGTATCATGTTGCCACAACGTAAACTTCAAGGTAGACTATCCTCTGTGGTCTTGACTGATCTTAATGTTAGACTACAAGAGTATTTTTGTTTCAGAATATGGTCCCTTCCACAAAAAAAGTAATTTCTAGGCCCCTTATCGTCTGGGTGATTCTAACTAGTTATACCTGATACAGTACAATATAATTTTTTAGAACTTTAAGTAATAGGAGATTTCAAGCAATTTTTTTCACTGAGTTTTATGAGAAATTGCAATTTATTACCTTTTCTGGATATGTTCATTTTTAGCTGTTATTGCCAAATTCAGCCTCAGTATAAAAGGGTATAATTCTATTGAAATCAGTGGTGGTATATCAGTGCTGCATATTCCCTAGTTGGACAATGAAGCTGTAAATAACCAAATACATCAAAAATAAAAATTGATTACTCTATTTTATAGTCTCTTAGAGTGAATAAGTTTATGATTTAAAGCTGTGTCATAATAAAACCATGCTGGGAGGAAATCAGAGAGAGAATGCAACATAATGGGCCAAATCTAGCGTTCAGCCAGAACAATTACATTAACTTCACAGAATTGTGCTTATTTGAGAGTTTATTTTGATTTAAAAAGAAGGGGGAAATATATCACTGATTTGCTTTCTTATTTGCCTATGAAAGGGTATTCTGTATTTTCAATGGTATTCTGTATATGCCTTAAAATTTAACTTCATTCCTAATCAAAGCTGATTAATAAAAAGAACAAGTTGCAACAATAAATAATATATTTCACTTACTTTGTGCACTTGTAACAAACAGTATATTAGAAGTTCATACTTGTTTTATGAACACTAAAATAATTAGATCTGTTTGCCAGAGAGAAGCCATGGACAGAAAAAGTAAGTTGCATTTCCAGAATAACCAGCAAGTCTTCAGAGGTACAGGAAGTGAAGAACTGTCATTTACTAAGACTGTTTGTCAACCCTAATTGTCTATAGTGGCTTTTTATTATTTGATTGAGATCTCTGATGGATATTATTTTTACTCCTCTTATTATGACTGTGTAGTCTGTTTATTTTTTTATTATTGTGTTTATTGCATTTCACAGTGTGCATACTTTTTGTGTTTGCCTACTACTCCTTTGCCAGTACAACCGTGTACCACTACACAGGTTCAGTAGAACAAGAACCAGTGCCTGGCTCCAAAGACATTGAAAATTGCTCTAAATTATTCACACAGTTCTAACAGCAAATCACTCTTATATATTTATGCATACACACTAGTGTGTGTGTTTCTATATATAAATAAAAACAAAATAAATAAAAAGTCAATGAAATATAGATTACACAGTGTAGCTCAATGTTCTGCTTCGCTATAGCCTTATATAAATTCAGCTTGTACAAATTTAGCAGGTGCTTTGAAATTTATATGTAAAAATGTAAACCATGTATTATTATGCACACACAAATTACATTTTCATAGAGTGTGCAGTTTGCCTCATTTGATGCTGAAAAATATGTAATTTCATTCAAGGTAATGATAAAGTAAAGAAGGGAAAAGACATACATGTTCACTTAAATTTTTTAAGCTGATTTTTTTAAAGCCTGAATTAAAAACCTACTGTAGTGACCCTGTCTTGCACAGTATAATACCCTAAAACTTCTAAGTCACTCAATGATAAGAGGCCGATCTAAATGCTTCCACTGCATTAATCAAATACCAGGTCTAATTAAAAGAGCCATGCACAAAGCTTTTTCAAAATGTTGCTCAGGTATTGCAATAATTTCTGATCACCCAAGCCTGGAAGACAAATAATTAGAGCTGCCAGAGCATTCTGATGAGTGATGTCAGCATCTCCAAGTGACCTTCCCTCCACTAATTAATTTTCATCTTAAGAAAAGAGACCCTGTTGTTGCACATTATTAATTGAGTTCACTAAAAGATGCGCCTGATTAATTTTTGTTGATAATACTTGTCATTCTATGCAGCGGCTGTAATCATTCTATTGGGGTTTATTTTTTTAAGTTGATCTAGGTCTTTTACAATGTGACTGATACAGTATCTTCCATACAGAATACTGTGCGTAAGGGCATAGTCTATAATGTGAGTACACAGCTTTCATTGTTGCTGAAAGTTTAGGTCAAATGGAACTTCGTTGTCTAGTTGGCTAACTCATTTTCCGTTGAGTTGATAGAAAATTTTCCTGCTACCTCCTGGAACTTCCTTCAGTTTCCTTGTTTAAGGGATTCTCACCATTTTCTACATCCTCCCCATCTCTTCCCTGCCTTGCCAGCCAAAGACCATTGTGTGGCTGGCTGAGGAAAAATACCCAGGAACCCAGGTGGTCCAGAACAAAAGCCATGGTCAAAGGAATAACAGAAAATGGAGCCTGAGTGCACACCTGAACCTTATCCACAATGAATCATCAAAATCACAAGTTTGATCTGTCCCAGTTAGAGTTCTCCCAAGTAATTGTCACATCTGTTTGGTGAGGCCATGGACTTCAGTACAAACCTGGTCACCATGGGGTTTTGGGTATGGGGTGGGGGGAAGAGGGGAGACATGTATTCACAGGTAGATATTAATCATGATGCAACATCAACTACATTTGTTAATTTAGATCTGGCTACAGACAGAGCAATGGATGGACTCTCCAAAACAAGTGAATAACAAAGCTACAGATACATATCCATGTCTTCCATTTCCTCATCTAGATTTCATTGGCTACTCTAAAATTTAGACCTGTCAAACTCCTCTGAAGCTTATCTAGTTTGTATAGTTAAGCATTTGTAGGTCCAGGGAGAGATGAACACAAGGACAACCTGCAGTTAACAGGTTTCTTTCACTTCCTTAGGTCATACTTCATAAGTTCATGTAATCAGTGCAGACGCATGCAGTTCTGTACGTGGAGAGACCCATACACCTGAACATGTTGGGGATCTTCAGTGCTTGTGAATCCCATGCCTATAATGAACACAGCCAAGCATAATGATGTATAATAATTTGCAGTACATTACTGAGGATTTTTTCAGGATGTGAAACCTATTTCTTGTTAAATGATCTTAAAATGTATAGGCAATGCAAGCCATGAAAATACACATATTTTCCCTACTTTGAAGAGTACTTCAATCATGTTTTAATCAAGGTAGCCATGATTACCAATTTATCAAATATCAATTTAACAACAAAGACTATGGAAATTTTCCCCAAGCCAGAGAACAAAATATGATTAAAAGAGTTCTTCAGAGCAATGTGATGAAAATATGCATAACTCTATTCTTCAGCTATGTTCTAGCACATGAAGGGATCAACATATTGTAAAAGCAGTAGGCTATCTAGATATAAAAAAGAGAGTTATAAGTTGCAGTAAAAATAATTATTTTAGAACAGATTTGAAGGTCTCTTTTCTTATGCATTCAAGCTTGGGTTGCATTTTCTGCACCTCAGACTGTGATGAAAGCAGCACTGTACCTTTATTTATCTTTGCAAACATTCTTCACTGAGCAGTGTGATTCCAAAGTTTGATTGACATGGAAGTAATAAAATTATCTGAATGTGGAGAAATGTTTGTTATCTTGGTAATTTTTAAGTCCCCAAGTGTGCACTTAAAAACTAGTATTGAATTTTAAATCGGAGATTGTTCTTCCTAAAATCTTTTCCAAAAAAGAAATACTGATTTCTGTATTTTCCTTTTGTTCCCCTAAAGCTCTTTTACTACAGCTATAATAGCAGCTTTGATTTTTCATTAAAGAAGATATTGATACATAAGCGAAGACATCAGCAGAGAGCTACTGGCGTCATCTCATTTCCTTTATTTTTTCCTTCTTTGGTTAAACACACAAACACAGATCCCAATGATTAGATCCCTTTTGCTACATCAATTCACTCTTCATTTATTCAGGATTCCTTTGATACTTTCTTCAAACAGATTCACAAAACACTTAAAAGACAAATCATCTTAACATAACTAAACTACTTGCCCTGAGACCTGGAAGAAAGATGAGGAAAAAATGTTTTATTCTTTGTATTCTTAAATATTTTGCATACTGTCAGAATGAGGATGAGACCCTATATAGAAAAGACAGCTTTACAGAACAGATTAAAAATACTCTTAAACTGCTAAAAATAATTTTCTAATACATTATATTAAATATCTCATTAAACTTTAAAGTGGTTAATAAAAAAAAAGACATTTATTTTAAAATATTTGTCTTTGTAATACAGATATCTGATGGTATGATCAGCAGGCAAAAGCAGTGCATTCAAGTATCCCCAGATTCATTCTGAAGTGCACACAATGCCTGTGTACATGTGCACGTGCATGCACACACACACTTTAGTTTATATGACAACCTGCAGAAAAATAGATATCTTCCTAAACATCTCCAAGAGACAGTGCTTCCATTGTCATAAATATTGACTGTGTATAAAACAAAGAACAAATCCAGTAAAGTATAACTACACATAAGGAATAGATTTACCTAGGTGTTATAAGTTCTTTTCCCTCTGTTCCAATGCCTTTAGGCAAATACTAACATTACAATTATGCCAAATAAGCCCAAGCAGCTGCAGGAAAGTGCAATTTCCTCTTCCTTTTTTTTGTTCACCTAGATAAGTAAGCAGCTGCAAGATGAGTTGCTTCACTGCATGGTGTTCAAATGGAACACAAACTCTGAAAAACACAAAATTTGAAAAAAATACAGTTTTTTTGTCCTCTCAGACTGCTGAACTAATTCATCTTGGTGATACAGACATTTGATTCACTTAAATGAATAAGGAGAAGCCCCTGGCACAGTGAGGGCCAGGGAACAAGGACTGCCTGTTTCAGACGCAGCTTGACATTGCATTAGCCTACAACAGGAGATCACATCTTCAGCTGTAAATTTGCCCACGTAAGTATCACTGAACGATGTTTCTTCAACAACCACACTACACTCTCTTTCTGCTTTAGACTTTCTAGATGGGACATTTCCAAACCTGCTCCTAGCTCCAAGAAAACTAGTTGCCCGTTTTTCCATAAAGACATACCTGAGGTTGAAATCATATCCCAGCTGTAGACACATAAATTAGGCATCTACATGGTAACTAGGTGTCAAAACTCCCAGTATATTCAGTGGAGGACAAGGATTTTTTGACTTCCTTAAACAAAGATGTTTGGAGACACCATACAAACCTCAAGGCAACTGTTTGGATCAGCAGATATGGCATAGGACTTACGGGAGACCTGTACAGTTGTGGAGAGACAGTCAAGGACTGGTGAAGTATTTTGAAGTTCTCAAAAGGCTTTAGATATCATTGTAGAGGCCACTGACTGCAGTGATAGTTTGGTTGACTATAACAGAAGCTCAGACATCTGACTTGTTTGACTATATTTAGCTTTCAAGCTGTAAGCTGAATTCAACCGCACTTTGTCAGCTCTAAACTGGTAAATTTCTCTAAAAGCTTTTTTTTTCCAAATTCCTTCTACGGCATCTTCTCTAATCAAAACACAAGGTTATCAGAGTGTAAGCAAGTCATATAATGCTGCACCCATCTAGCTGAACGTATTTTACACCTCAAGGACTGCTGGGTACAAACTTCTTACAAGTTACAGCTAGTTCTGCTTTGTTGTTTCTCACAATTTTTAGCTACAGCACTACCTCTGGTTTCTTTTATCAAACCAGCTATTAGATATTTTTGCCTTTCACCATCATTAGCCAGTCAAAGGAATTTCAGCAGATACTATTCAGCTCTGGTTACTTCATTTTTATAAGACGAAAATCTGCCACTGTGAAGAGTCAAAGGAACCTATGAGAAACTGACCTGATTTCCTCAGAACCAGGCAGTTCAATACACTGATCTTCCCTCTCCGTTCCTCTGCCTTTACCTTATTTTCCCAAAATTAAAGCAGCCCCTCTGTTGCAGGATCCCAAAGTATCCAGCCCAGAGCCATAGGCCGGTAGAAGGCTGAGTTCACTGGGTTGTCCTGACTCTAGATGCAGAGGTTTGTAATGCTACACCTCAGCTGCCCTATTTGTGCAGTCCTGCTGACTGTGATGGGGTTGTTCACCTCCTCGGATGGGTAAGGCCAGCAGGGTTTGGCTTACTGGTGATAGGGTTTTCTTGTGTGACCAAAAGAACATCAACTCATCGTATATGATCAGAGATATGTGTTAAACTATGACTTTTGCCTGCAGCTCACCTGAGCTGATTGAAACTATGAGTTATGGATGGGAGACTTTGCTGTCTATTGCAGAGCCCGAGTTTCTGTCCTTCAAATAGTCTTCAACATCTACATTATGTCAATGAGACAATGATAAAGCTTTATTGCTATTGTAGACTTTGCCAATTTAGACTATTCTCAGAGTGATCTTTGTGTGTAACTTTATGCCAGCTATGCACATGCGTACACACGTGTAATTGTTTTGGATGATATAAGCTTCCATCAGAAAGAAGATAAGCTGAAATTAACAAGTGTGTTTTCTTCAATGACCTCCCATTAGGGTCAAGAGTCACTGGGTTAAATGTCAATGATCTGATATCTACCCTGTCGCAAAGCAATCTCTTTATTCACAGAGTATCTACTATTATACGAAGTATAACTTTTTATAACTGTTTTTCCACTTAGGAGATTTATATAGCCATTTAAAGAAATTTTTCTCATGAAACCACTAATAATATCATCTCAATCGTAAAGTGAATGGTTTGAATCAAATGTCCTCCAAGCCTTGCACAAGTTTTGTGCTTCAGCAGGAACTTTAAGAACATGCTGGCTTAGAGAAATTAAGATAGATGTAGGCATACTAAGCCTGTCTTTTTCCAAAGCATGATTCAAATGTCTTTTCAAGGTTTTGGGTTACCTTGGAGGAGGGAGAAATAAAAAGAAGACAAACACAGCGCACCTTGACGTGCACACATAAAAACAACCAAAGAAAATCTTCCAAAAATACAAACCCACAAAAAACCCCAAGCCAAAGCAGTCCCAGCAGAACTAGGAAAGAATTTGTGACCCCTCTGTCCAGTCTTCTTTTTTTTTCAGAACTACTATTATAAGGTCCTCAAGATGAAAGAGAAGGCCAGAACTCCCAGCAGACTGTGAAATAGTTTGACTGGCCAGCTGATGATTCCCATTCCATCCAGAGCTGATTCCCTTCCTCCTGCTGATCACTGCCTCACAACTATGAGACTCCTGCTGCTCATCCCTTCTACCCTCCTATTTAGAACTAAATAAATGGGCCCTGGCCAATGGCCTTTTGCACTTCTGCCTTTGCTTGCCTTCCCTTGCCTTCTAGCTGTGGGGGTGTTCAGTGGTCCTTGTGACCCCTATTCTTTTTTTGTTTTCCTTCACCTCTCTCTCAAAGACGTTATGAGAAACAGGGAGCACAACATGTGTCTGACATCTTGAAGTGCTTCTGCTCCTCTACCTTTAAGGATCACATTGTCAAATCAACAATGACTCTGCTGGCCTCCCTTTTCCTCCCTGGGATACCACTCCATTTGAATTTCTTGCATTCATGAGCTTCCTATTACTTGCTCTACAAAGTTCATCACATACAAAACTCTTCCTAGTCTCGCTCTTGGAGATATTAATCTTGTTTCCCAGAGTGAGAGAGTTCACCCATTACCATATAATGTAGTCCCTATCCCAGACACAATAGAAAAATATTCCCAACATTTCTTTTAAAGCTGACAATGAAAATACATTAAGAGCAGAGTCACCTAACATTCAACAACAGTTTCTTTAAGGTCTCAGACTGAAGATGGAAAAGGAGAATAGTGAGAAACAATGTTAAAAAACCTCCGAATATTAATAAATAAGGGTTCCAGACAGGTCCCTTGTACCATATAATATTTTGTCACTCATTATGCTGCAATTGTAGGCGTGAAGAATAAGATCATCTACATAAACTGGGATTACTGCTGTGAGAAGAGAGGGACTTCAATTAGTTGCACTTCTAACTATTGCCCTTATAATAATAGAATGATTCTATCCATCTGTTAAAAAAATGTATCTCCTTCTCCACACCTTCTCTTTCTATGCAGCATTCCAGGTGCTCACAGTGTTGGTTTTGTTGATAGTTTGGGTTTTTTTCCAGTCTCATTTCCCTATTGATTTCCATTTGTTTAATTTTCTTTTGACGTATCAGAAATCATCAATCGCATAATTAAAAAGGAGATGAAGAATCATGATTAATTACTATCTAGAGCAAAGGAATGTTAAATCTCTGCAACAATTGAGTATGTTCTGTGGAGGGCTGAATACTTCAAGAAACTAGCTTGACTGGTTACACCAGCTTCACCCACTTCAGAGGCAATGTTCAGAGGGATGTTTTCCTTCTGATAAATTTTACTTCAGACTTGCAAAGACAAATCATCAGAAGCCAAGAAATTAATCATAAAAAGGTTATTGTTTCTTTTGTCACCTTTGTTTTAGTTAGTCTTTTATTATACAATTGCACAACGTATTTCCGTAGCAAAATTGTCACATTTTGACTACAAGATGGACAAGGGTTTATGAATGAGAAAGCTGTTCTGTGTTTTCTGCTAGCATCATATTTCAGAATACAGTCCCATTTACCTTATTTACCAAGCAACATCTAAGCCCCCTTTAAGTCTCTTTTTCCTTGCCAGGATTTGTTTTCATGACACATCTAAAAGGTGTCAGAAAACCTCACAAACATTAATGGATAAATGCCTGCTTACAAAACTTCAGGAGACAGAAGTGGCAATCTGCATTTTCAATTGTTTGTTCCATTGAAACACAGTGTCTGTTTTTTTCAGGTGGTCCTTTTGATGCAATGCAAGGAAGAGCCTCCCCTCACAATGCTGTGGCTGCATTCTTCACGCCTGCACATTTTTCAGGAATCAAAGATGTAGCAGAACTTACAGACTTCCCCAAATACCACACGTGTTTACTATCACTAACATAGCATTTGTAGTAAATGAGAGCTCTTTCTGTTAAAATTTAGGTGCATAAGCAAGAAGTACATTTTGAAGATCCTAAGATGCCAGAAAACGTGACTTACTCTTTTCCAAATGTCAGCTCCTAGTAATCACTTACTGACATAAGGCATCAGTCTAAAGAAAGTATAAGACTGTATCTTTGGTAAATTTTTATTGTATTATAAATAAAAACCCCACTGAGTTATTAAAGATATCCAAACTTTTTCTGGTCTGACATCCCAGAGAAACTCTTCTGGCAAAGGCCAGCCCAGCAAATTCAAATCTGGTGTAATAATCAACTGAAAATTGTAACTTAAAATTGTACAAAGATGAAATGTGGAAACAATAGGATTTTCTAGTGTGAAGCATGAGTTTAATGATGCCCATAAGTAACAACTTTGTTCAAGGAAAATTAGAGTCTTCTGTGAGCCATTTATTCTCCACAGAAGTATGTGAAAATGTTCTCTGAATAGAGTATTCAATGAAGTTCATTCAGAAACGTGGATCCAGTTACATTAAAATACAAAATCTCCAGAATGAACTAAGTGACAGAGCCAGGACATAATGAATCTTGCCTCATCCCACAGTCCACGATGTGACATTAATTAGTATTTTCAGTCCACTGCTCATGGCTATGCTGTTAATTTTACAGGCTTTTGAGTAACTCCTCTGCATCAGTTCTGGATGGTAGTGTATCTTCTGGAGAGACACAGAGTTAAAAATGCTTTTGTAACCTAGAGTGTGCAGGAGAACCCACTGCTCCCAACTCAGAAGATAATCTTTTCAGTTTACAAATACTGGATACTAAAACCACAGAACTAAAAGCAATAAAAGCATGCCGAAACAAACACTGATGTTTAGATTTGTGTTGAAGGCACTTTTGTACTTTGGAGAAACTAAAGGAGCACCGATTTCTAACATGTGAAAGGTAGTAAATGCACGGAACTTCCTAGAGCATTAAAGAGACAGTTATTAGAAAGGAAAACCAGTGAAGGGGTTTGCCTAGCATGCTAAAAAGCATTGCTATAATTCCAGACATCCAATTCCATAACTGGGTGTTGATTTTCATATTGCTCCTTAAACAGACAAGTACAATATATGTAACAGAATTAACTTCTTCAGTTATCTGGAACCACTGTTTTAAACTCAACTTACATTTAGTATATAAAAGATTACCCTAAAATGTTCCCTAACTATTACAACTTTTAATCTATCACTATTACCTGAGTAGCGGTGGTCAAACTCACAAAATTATATGTATATTAACTATCATAAAATTTCCTATAGTTGATTGCAATTCAGAGTAGTTTTATCAAATCTGAAGTCACCAATTTGGAAACATCATTTCATTTACCATCTTCCCCTCCAGACAACCACAGTAGGTCTGAAAGGTTTGCCATACTGGATGCATCTTATATTTCAGTTTTTGGTAGATCCCTTGTTTGTAAATAGAAAATGGCAACATTTTTCATTGAGTTTTTCATTTTTTGAACAACTGTAAGAAACAACAAACAAACAAACTTCAACACAAATAATTACATAACTTCTTGAAACACATTGTATATTAACTTTCTTACAGTTGCACTATAAACATGGATAATAGAAGAGGTCTCTATGTCAGTAAAGTATGTATTTTTCAAAATTTATTATGTTTTCAATCTATTTTTTCTATTTGTAGGTATATTTTTAAGGTAATAATGAAAATCCAATGCAGGGTGCTAATTTGAATTTTTTATAACTTTTATAAGCTATTATTAAAAAACTGTGTGAAATTTAATGTCTTCTGCATATTTCATTGTGACCTTAATGAGTAATTATGTAATTAAAGTTACATCATTTTATATATATAATGACCTCTACTATTTGATCCTGTTATGCATTTACAGTAATACTCTAGGATATTGTATTAATGTGATTTTATTTTTTTTTTACCTTTGTGGACTGAAATTAAAATCTTCCTGTTAAAGGGTGGAGTGTGATTACAGTTATAGTGTTGTAAATTTGGGACACTGACTTGACTGACAGTGAAGTTTAACTGTTTAACTGAGTTGAGTACCCAATATATTTGAAAAAAGAAAAAGCCCAATTACAATAATAAGACATACTATATAACTAAAACATGGCAAGAGTTGAGACAAGCCCAGCTGCTTAAAACTCATTTCTCTTCTTCACGTGTAGGCAGATCATTAGAAAAGTCCAAGCCAGTACCACAATTTTATCTCACACGTCAACTCTCTGATTAAAACATATATGTGGATTTTGACATCTGACTCAAATAAGGATATTCTTGCATTTTCATAGAGGGAACACAGGCACCATGGGGGCGAATATACAAGAGAGGATGAGAAATTACATGATTCATCAATACAGGCAAATGAGGCAAGGATGTATAGCCTAAAATGAAAGGGTCAGAGTAACTCCAAAAGTCCTATGTGGGTCTATGAGATGAGACACATCCCATATGCCATTTACTAGGGCAGCATTTGAAAGAATGCATTGCACAGGGTTCCTCATTATTCATTAGGGCTGAATCCTCATTCATTCTCCTTTATATGCCATCCTGAATCTGCCCTACAGAGTCTTTTACAGGGAAATAACAATAAACTCTCTTATCAACAGCTTGTTGTAGCAGATACAATACATGGGGTACTGAGATCAAAAAGAGCATGAAAAGCATTTCTGCCAACATCGTACAAAATATTGAACATCTGCTATATCTGGGATCCTGGGAGTTGTAATTATAATTTTTGAAATCTGCACACAAGAGTTATAAATATTAGAACTGTAGCCTGTGAAAGCCATGAAATATTTAAGTTGTTTGGCAGGCTTAAGAAAAACTCATAAACTTAATTTAAGCAGCCAAACACTGTATTTTTACAGGTTTTACATCTTTCATGTCATTAGTCATATAAATTAAAGCAACCACAGAACAGCACAGAAGTTGCAACAGCAAATCCTGTGGGTGAAAAAAAAGGTCAGCTGGAGATTTAAGACTTTCACCAATACTTCACCTTTCCACTTACCCTGTATTTCAATTCTTGTATTGAATTTGTCATAGGTATTTTTAACGCATCCATTATCTTATTGTCTGCTAAGTCTCAGCAGTGTGCTTGGTAGTAAGCATGCATAAACATAGTGGGTCAGATTCACTGGTCATTTGACATGAGTCTAGCAATGTAAAATTGTCCTTAACCCACACTATTTATCCTCTCCATCAAGGTCAATGGCTCCTCTAAGCTGTTGGTGCGATGCTAAGAGTTCTTGTCCACCCTTCCTGCTCTAAAGAAGTGGGAGACAAGGCAAGTACAGGCCATCCAAATTGTGATCAAAGGCAGGTAGCTTACACAAATCAGTGATGAAAGGCATTGAGAAAGGAGCCTAGATAGCTTGGCATGAGACAAGAAAAAAGTACTGCTATACCTCAAAGGGTATCATGAATCAAAACAACATGATAGTGGAGGAGGAGGAGTAGGAAGAGGAGCAAGAAACATTAAGATGTGGGGGGGCTCTTAAGTTTGTAACAATCTTTTAAACTTGTTCAGACACATAAAAAATGTGCTGGACTAAGACAAGTAAAAAAATAACCAAGTTTAAAATAGCAAATTAGTAAAAAATGCAACAGCCAGATTCACAGAAGCTAAAGTATGAAAATACCCAAAGGCAAATTCTCATTTGTACAGTGTCTGCTCCACCTGTTAGATAGCCATATGTTACTAGCAAAAATGTAGCTCTGCAAAAGGGTTTGGGGATCGCCAACTGTGCCACCAAAATTGAAGCAAGAAGTTCACCTGAAAAGAAATGCAGCAGAGAATGTAAGAATGAGGGCCCAAATTTTGTTCTCCATAAATCGAGTATCCAGAAGAGAATACCACTCTCTGGATGAGAAAGTCATCTGACACAAGAGATTTTACAATGGATTAGTGTAGGAGAAACAAACTAGAACAGGCCTCAGGGGGCACAATATATACAATACATTCACAGATATTCTCCTTTGAACTACTGAACTGTGAGTAAACAGAAAAGCACATTCCCTCTTTTGACTTATCTAATAAAACATGTATCTAAGTGCCAGATGCCATGAGACTATGAGATGCTAGGTTAGCTATTAGTTAATTTAATGAACCTAATTATGATCTCACTTATACATATTTTACACCAGCATAATACAATTTGCTCCATTCGGGAAAGCCATTCATGAACTGCACATTCGTGCTGCACTTGCAGATTCCCTTTCCAAAGGTACTGTATTCAGATGGAGATAGGTATACCATAGCTAGAGAGGCATCACTGTGATTTAGAGGCCCTCATCTAAACTCTTTTCCTAGATGCAATTCTAGGATTAGAGGAAAGAGATGTTCCTTGAATGTTCCCCACGATACACAGATGCCTCTTCTTTCAGATAGACAAAGTCTGAGAGGTTTTCTCATGCTACATAGAAGTTTAGCTACTTTAGGCAAAGAAAATAGTGAAATGCTTTCTGGATTGACTACCTTCTTTCATTGATAATAAGAAATCTGGTCTCTGAATAAGGTTTGGAATTTAGTGCAGCCTTGCAAGTGACTTTGGCCCTGAAGAGAAACTCCTCTTTGGCACAGTGTGGCTGTGAATCTGAACTTAGAATTACATACTACACACAGAAAGTATTTTACAAGAATCTTCTTAAAACCAGTTAGTTCAACACACACAAAATTTCAACAAAAGTCATTACCCATCCCATTTTTTCATAATACACTCATTAACAATAATATTTGTATTAGAGACTATAGCACAAGGAGCTTTCACTGTCCTCATTTTCATATGAAACACTGAAAGGAGATTTCCTGTTATTCTCAGCACAGGTAGTTTTAAGTACAATCATACACCTGGTAAACATGTGTTTTAGATGAATAGGCATGTCCCATTTTCCTTCACACACACACATCCATCTAAAGATGAAAACATCAGTCAGGAGTCATCCACTCTATTGTTGTCATCTTCATTCTCTCTTCTTAAGTCTTCCTCCAATAACTGGGCTTTTAGCCTGTCTCACAGACGTGCAATTGCAGATGAGCTGAGAGAACACTTGAGAGGAGTTTATATTTTCTTCTTTCTTACTTCTTTCTTCAATTTTTTTGACATCTACAGAAAAGGGGAATAAAAATCCAGGGAGTCTAGTGCTTATCAGAAGGCAAAGCTACAGAAGACTCCAAAAGGCCTTAAAAGGCCTGGGGATAATGACAAGATCTCCACATCTCTGAATTTTCTAAGATACATGCTCATCTGAGGCCAAGCTCTTTGACAGAGAGGCAAAGCCAGTGTTCCTCAGACAGCAAGTCATGTTATTGCTTCTGTGTAATCATAGGCCAGTGATGAATTCCCGAATTCCCACTTGTGTTTAAATGCTGAAAAAATTTCTTCAACAATGTTTTGATGAAAAGGTAAAGTGAAAACAAAGATCATAGCTGCAAAGGACAAGCAGAAATGTATTTCCAACATACTTCTAAAACAAGGAATAGAAAATTATTCAAAATAAAAAAATAATCCTGTTTTTCTGTCCAAAAGTGCACAAGAAATTGGAAACATCAGTATGAGGCTTTTCAGACAGCAATACAGTGCTTTATTTCAAAAGGTAGAGGGCTGTATTTCTAGAAAATTAATTTCTCATTTTTGCCACAGATATTAGTAAGCTGATAGCTATGATGTCTGCATCAGTCACCTTTGAATCTTAAGAACTCCTGTTTTCACCTACATTTCTACAGCTATGCCACTGTGAGTTTGCAAATACTAATGATAAAGATATTAGGACAACCTAGCAATATCCTGAGGAGTTCAGACAAACTTAAATTCACCTTAAGTGGATGCCAAGTTCTAGGGAAAAATAAATAAACAAACAAGGGTACCATTTTGACAACTAATGCATATTTTAAAAATTGAAAACATACAAAAAAAAAAAGGGTTATTCATAGTCCCTTTGATGTGACAGTGTTACCTGGTTCAAATATTAACCGAAACAGTACTGAATATAGCATGAGGCCCATGTCGACTCTGTTTTTATCACCGGCCACATCTGCCACATTGTTATCCATTTTAAAATGAAAAAAAAATTCCCAAAAGGATATGTTATTCTATATAATAGCAATATTGTGAGGACTGGACTGTCAGGTGTGTTGAAAATTGGCTTTACTGCCACCAAAGGGCAGATTCAACATATGGCTGGTATCCAGTAAAAAACAAAGTACCCCAGGGGTCAGTACTGGGTCTCATATTTTTCAACATCTTCATTATCAACATGGATGATGACACAGACTGCACCCTCAGTAAATCTGCAGACAACACTGAATTTAAAGAGCATGACTGAAAGGATGAATGGCTGAGTTTTGGTCCAGAGGCACTTTGAGAAACTTGAGGACTGGAACAACAAAAAGTTCATGAAGCTCATCAAGGAAACTGCAAAGTTGCAAGCGCAGCAGCCCAATGGACAGCTCCACAGGTATCTAACATGGAGTTAGTTTTCAGAAGACACCACTAGCACATTCCAGCAGCACGGTTCACAAGGAAGGTGCATGAGGAGGAGTTGCCCCACAGTGTGCCCCTCTGCGCAGTGTGGATGAGGCCTGAATGCAATGCTCAGTGTGTGCCCTGCGGATCCAGAGCGCCATGTGGAAACTGAAGAATGATTCCAAGGTGGAAGCAAAGGGATATGAAGATGGTCAGGGACTTAGAACTTTCAGTTTGTGAAGAGAGAGGGAGCGGGTGGACTTGTCTAGTCTAGTGAAGACGAGAATAAGGGATGATCTATCAGCAACCCACAATTGCCTGATGTGTGGTTAGGAAGACAAGGAAGCCAGATTCTTCCATCAGTGGCAGACAATAGCACAGGCCAAGGGCCACAGGCTGTGGATTGTGAATTTCCAGAGGGGCATTAAGGAAAAAACTTTGCACAGATGATGCCCAGAGTAGCTGTGGTGGTCTTCAGCGCTCAGTGAGGCATAGTCCTGGAGCACTTGGATTTGCATTGAATGGCCACGAGAACTTCCTTCCAACCAACCAGTCTGTGACTTGCAGTTGCTTTTGTGACCACTGAAAGTGTGCATCAGCTGGGGAGACTGGAAGCACCTTTAGAAGAACTCAGTCACAGCAATGTTTTAATCTGTATTTAACTATTAAGTATAGGAATGTCAGTTAAAATGGAGGGGATGGGAATAAGAACAGAAAACATTTACTGGCACTGGCCTGTCCAGGTAGAATAAGATATTTCTATCTACTGTATCAATAATCTGGGATGTCTGCAGGGACCATGAGCACATAGTATACATGCACAACATGTATGCACATCTAAGGAGTTCTCATATAATACTCCTAGTCACAAGGAAGCCATAGGAGTTCAAAATTAGCAACTCAGCTAGGACAGTGAGGACAGAAGCAACAAGCTGACAAGAAGCAAAGGCAGAAAACCTTTTGCACACCCTAAGGCTTACAAAAAGAGCCATTCATAGCACATAGGAAGTGGGAAAATACAGACACATACACACAAATCACCTTCTGAGCAGGTTAGATTGAACAAGGGTAATCATTTTATGTGCCAAATTTGCCTGGCTCCACCTGGTGCTATCAAAAGCATTTTCATTTTTATTCAAATCAATGTCACCATTTTTCTGTAAAAATCAATGTGGAAGAATAGAGGAAGATGCAGTTATTGAGCCCTGTGTAAGCCATCACAAGGATGGCTGTAGGAACTCAAAACAGCTGAAAGCAGAAAACCAAGGTGCTCTCTGCAAACTCATAATGTGACTGGTGGGAAGTCTGAAAATCCATTAAAAATCACCTTTCCAAAGATGTTTATTGTAAGCCTGGCCTTCTAATATAAGCAAAATACCTGAGCATTTGTCCAGAATCTCTATGTTCTCCAATTTTATTTTCTTAGAAAATAATTTTAGCATTTCCTCCTTTGGAAAAGAAATATGTATCAGCACATCTTTACTGAGGACTTCCCCTTTGATTTCCAGAAGGACCTATGAGTAGAACAAACAGGTTTATCAGGAGCAGTCTGGAATATAAAGACATCTCCCAGAAGCACCAGCCAACACAGCTTGCATCCCCAGATCACAACCCACAGTCACCACCCAGCTGCATGATAGCTACAACTCATTATACATCCTTAAAAAACTGACTTTGACTTAATCAAAAAACAGATTGCTCTTTTCCTCAGCAGTACAGCCTCATGGCATTTTTTGACATGTTTTAAAGAAAAACTGACACTGAATATACAGCAAAATATCCAAATCACAAGAAATTTTCCTGTCACAACCCAATGATTCTTAATTGGAATACCCACGTGATTTTGGGTTAAAATGCCTGGCAATAAGTGCAAACAATACTTTACCATCACTGTCTTGCAGGTAGATCATAAAATCCTGCTGCAATTTAGTTAATGTCAGGCTTCTCAGATGAAGAATCTAAATTCTCCAGATAACTTCCCCATTAGAGGATTGGTGTAGCAAATCTATGTAACTGAATAAGGTTATTCAAGAAGCACCACGTTTTGATAACAAAATCCTTTGTGATGATTATCTAATAGCCAGCATTTGTTCAAACACTTTTAATAGATCCTTTTTATCACATGCAAAAAGAATTTCAGTGCTAGTTCAGTCTCCTGTTTCATTCTGTCATGAATCACTTCGTAGAGACATTTAGAAGTCAATAATCCACTGTAGCTTTGATGACAGGTGATTAATTTCTACATTTTAGAGACATAATAAGATTTAGCAATAAAAAGGCCTTGAAGTAACCTACCAAACAGCTTTAATCTCAGCCTTGGGACTGTTGCTAAATATGAATGCTTGTACACAAATGCAGATGATTTAAGTTAGTAGGTTTTATTGCAGACTTCTTGCCTTTTCATATTAATCTTGCTTTACAATTGGACTATCTATACGATCAGTTTATACTGAATATTGTTTCTAATGCAGTACTTGGAAAGTAAAATTATTTACCCACAAGGGCTATATTCTACTGAAAACTAGTTTTACATGTTTTCAATTATGTGGCTTACCAACACTCTTTGTGTGGCAAGGTTAGATGGCTAAAAATTATAAATTAGCAGACACAGACTACTAGTCAGTACCTGATTGTACAACCACGCAGAGCCCTCAGGGCTCAATCCATCACTCAGTGAAACTGGTGGGAGTATTTTGCTAACATCAGTTGGCAGATCACTGTAACAGACATACTTGAATAAAAGAAGAAATTTCAAGCTCTCCAGACATGTTCTGGTAACAAATGTGGAATACTTATACAGGTCCTGACCTGGTTTTTCTGAGCTCTTCCAAACATTGCTTGGATTCATTTTCAAAAGTAGCTTGATACTGAAAACAGCATCTGGAAAAACTGAAAAGTTACTCTTTTAAAACTTGTCTTCTATGTTTTCTTTATACATGTTCAGAAATGCTTCATTTTTCTACTCAAAATACTTCAGTCTGAAACCTTTGTATAACAGTAAATCTTCACTAAAATTCCCTTAGTTGGGAATCTCAAGATAAATTCACAAAATGGTTCTAGGGCTGCTTCCCTTGAGTAGAAGACACTGCTGCATCAACTGCCTTAGAAGACCCATTTTGCTAATGCCAAATTGTAAAGACTTCCTTAAAGTAAAGGGGGGCTAAGGTGCCTAGCATAAGTTACTATTTGCTTGTGTTCACATGTTTTCCTCTGTTAAAATAGACTAACAAAAAAAGCACAGACAACTGTAGTAAGCTGGGCAGACAGAGCAAGTCAATGAGCTGCTTTGTCCTTCTTGTATGGTCTTAACTTCGGAGTGATCAGTCCCTGGGAGAAAAGGTGACAGAGGAACTGAATTTCTCACATCTGAGGGCAGCACTAATATGCTGCGGAATATTAAATGTATTGCCATGCTCCTGCTCTGTGTTTTGTGAAGGGCAAAGCGTTAGCAAAGAACGAATGGGTTCTACTTCTCTCAGTCTCTCAACTCAATTAGGGATGGATAAAGCAGAAGGGCAGAACTTCCACTCCTGAAGAAGTGTCACCCTCGGACATCATCTAAGCAAGCCCTAAAGATAGAGAAAAAAAAAAAAAAACAAACAACTAACGACAACAAAAAATAAAAAAAGCAAAAGCTAGACCAAACACATGTGACAAAAGCAAAGGCAGCAGTAACACCTCCTTCCTGTCAGCAGATTTTGGGAAGGAGGAACAGAGGCCTCAACAATAATGACAAATGGTGGTTTATCAAAGACAAATGGTGGCAATAATGCGTTTCACTAGCAACTATTAAGAAGCCATTTGAATTTTAAACTCATTTAAAGTAAAGGAGATTTCAATGTCAGGAGATATGGATAAAGATGTTTAGGACAAGTGCTAGGTGTGGGGATAATTGGAAGGCTGGAAGGCATGGGTGACAAGTACTGCTGACGGTGGTGGTAAGGACTACAGCAAGAATGTTGTGTGAGGGTATAGGTGGTAAATTTTGGCTAAATATAAAGAGAGATCTGTAAGAATGCCATGTTCTAGCCATATTCCAAATCTGTGTGAAGGTAAGACATGAGTGTATATGTTTTCTTCCTTTCTTTCCTACTGGACTTCTTTTTCTGCTGGAAGAACTCCTTAGCCGCCTTTGTTGGAAGAGATTACAGTGTACTCTGAGTAGGTATCTGTTCTAGATGATCAGGAACAAGGACACCTTAGTCTAAATATATCTCTAATCTTTCCTTACAAACTTCAGGATTATACCTATTTTAAGTTTCAATTTTCAGTTTTACTCTGGATTCCTAAGTGCTGAAGACTTATTCTTTTACTTTCTTCATTTTTCTTGTTGAGTAACAGGAATAAAAATTCAGATCTGCTCATAAAAGCTTGAATATAAAAACCTGACACTTAAGAAGTCCCAATTAACACAAAAGTTGTGCAAAAAAAGAGAAATAATATTTTTCAGACCTATAAGGGAAACAATATTTGGGATAGCAAAGGTGGATAATGTGGGAAACAGAAGAAAAACAAACATATGTGAGTAGAATTCGAAGGCAAAGAAACCTCAATCCATGATTAAAGCCAATGTTGAGGTATGATGTAAAGCTGGAGAGCAAAATGAGAAGCAGAGCTATCCAAAGAGGATGAAAGAATTAGAAGCCCTCTAGAAATTTATGATGTGTAAAACCCTAGAAGTTCTCACAAGTACTGAAAACCCTAGAAGTTCTCACAAGTACTGAATATCCTGATTAATTTCAGTATTTTGGAGTATAATTTTTAAACTTCAGATTTTCCAGTATTTGTATCTCAGTAGGGGAAATAGCTGCTTCTCTATGTAAAGTGGCAAAATTGTGTGTGAGGACAAACACATATTGGGGAAATGAATCACAGCAAGAGACTGGACATTTGAGGCAGATTAGATATATCAGACGGCAGACGGCAGAGTGAGGTACCGCAGTGGAGCTGCCTTTGCTGCACAGCACAGGAAGAGTTACGACATTTATGCATTTTCATTTCTACAGGTGGGGACCTCAAATCATTCTGTGGGTTAGGCTTCTAGTGTCACTAATATGGTCCTGCTGTGGCACACAGTTGATATACTTCTGGCTTGTCAAAAAATAGGCACAAGGCACACTTAAAT
Source organism: Scytalopus superciliaris (assembly GCA_013400415.1). Classification (NCBI taxonomy): domain Eukaryota; kingdom Metazoa; phylum Chordata; class Aves; order Passeriformes; family Rhinocryptidae; genus Scytalopus; species Scytalopus superciliaris. Next base: position 498,449 of record VXBX01000122.1, on the reverse strand, counting down.
CTCTTCATGGCCGTAGCATGAGACATTAAGTTTGAGCTGCTTGTGAATCTAACAGTTATGTCCCAAGCAACATGCTACATTTTCAGTTTCAAAAGTTAATTTCTCTTTACAAACTGTGATTTTTAATTCTTAGGCATATTTCTTATTTAGACCTACAACACAAAGTAGATTATTTGAACTACTGTACAAGGGCACTTCTTGTCAACTACTCTGCTGAATCAAATTATTTATGATAAAAATTGCCCAAACGTTAATTTTTTTAGATCTAAGGGATTAAATCCTGTCTCTTCTCAGGGAAAAGAAGAAATAAAATGGCCTTTTTAGCTGTTAAAAATTGAACATATCTCACCATTTTAAGATTTCTCCTGTTGCCGCAAGCCTTAATATAGTTGTAGATTTTAATATAGTTTAATACAGTTTTATAGTCTTTTGCATTTGAAAAATAGCTTGTAACCCCTGTACCAAATACTTAAGCTAGATTTTAACCTCTGTGTCACATTTTTGAAGCCTGTTTCTGTGCTAAGGGGGAGATATTAGGCTGTATTCAGATAGCTATTAGAATATGTTATAGTCAAAATACAATATTGTTTAGTCGTAGTATAAAGATGGGGTTAGAGGGTACTGGAAGAACTCCAAATAGAAGACGTAATGCAATGAAGATGAGGGTTGGGGGAGGAAAGAGTGGTCTTGGGATCACCGACTCAGTTCCAGGGAGATGGTTCAAGGAGGGTGGTTTGAGATAGTTTGTAGGATGGGTCAGTTAGACATTGGATATGTGTCTTAGATAGGGTAATTAAGTAGGGTCATAAATTTGTAGATTCTGTATGCCGGAACATGCGTGTCATGTACTTTAATTGCTGAAGCTTTAGCTAAACTTTTAGTAAAAGATCTTTTCTCTGCCCTACCCTGTCATGGAAGTATTTCTTCCTAGGAATTCCAGGCAACACTCCTTTTTCTCAAAGAAAATTACTAATCACAGAAAATAACCCAACAACTTGGTGGCTAAGGAATTTTCCAAGGAATTGTAGCAGTTTGTGAAATTCCAAGCTGCACCTTAACCCAGTGACCTTTTTTCAGAGGAACATCCTACCTATTTTGCCTACTGTCAAGAGCTAAGATTTTCACAAAGCTTTTGTGTATCTTCCACAGTCAGTTCTGCAGGTTCAGTGTTAGGTGGCAGAGTGAAACACTTAAAAAAAACCAGCACTGGCTCAAGTGCTTTTAGAAAAACAAGCAGTTAGAGAATATATTTAAGTGAGTTCTGTAACTTTGTTAAATATCCATACCATTTGAAATAGTTATTTCCACTGCACGTGGTCACTATTAGCTATTCCTGCTTGCTGAGCTCAACACAACTGTTCTAGATTACTTCTGCTACAGGCTGCTAGACCACCTCAGTACTTTTGATATGAGGATTATGATGTAAACGTATCTTTGCTAAAAATGATTATTTCCTTTTTCATTTCCTATTTCCATTCATTTCATAAAAATATTGCAAAACAAAAATGTTTATTCAATTCTTCCTCAGCTCAAGGATGTAAGCAATATATTAATATACGTTCTAGTCATGACAGGCAAACCTGTTTTGCCGATGTTTCTCCAACATGGCTGTACATCTCACTGTGTTTCTATGTTTATAGTCTAGTTGTTTTAATAGAATGCATCCCAAAATATTTTAAGACACATGTGAAAACAAAATTTATTTAGACCTCCCCATTTCACCTTTCTACTTGTATCTCTGCTCAGCAAAATGAGATGAAAACAGATTTCCCATCCCATTTTCCCATAATACCAGACCACCATTCCTATTAAGTTTCTAGGAAAAACAAAAATTAAGGAAAATTTTGTTTCTTCTGTATTCATGGATGCAATTTCTACTTTGAGAATGCTACTAGTAAGTACACATTTGATGTTGTGCTTGAAGGGCCTTGAGGGGAAGCCGTGTGAGGAGTGGCTGAGGGCACTTGGTCTGTTCAGCCTGGAGAAGAGGAGACTGAGGGGAGACCTCATTGCAGTTACAACTTCCTTGTGAGGGGAAGAGGAGGGGCAGGCACTGATCTCTTCTCTGGGGTGACCACTGACAGGACCCAAGGGAATGGCCTGAAGTTGCATGGAGGGAGGTTTAGGTTGGATATTAGAAACAGGATGTTCACCCAGAGGGTGGTTGGGCACTGGCACAGGCTCCCCAGGGAAGTGGTCACAGCACCAAGCCTGACAGAGTTCCATAAGTGTTTGAATGATACTTTCAGGTACATGGTGTGACTTTTGGAGATGGCCCTGTGCAGGGTTGAGTGTTGGACTTGATGGTCTTTGTGAGTCCCTTCCAACTCAGAATATTCTGTAATTCTTTCATGGTACTATCCATGGGAGGACTGGATGTTGTACAGAAGGCACAATGAAGCAGAGTAATTGCATCACCAATATGTTATATATTTGCTAAAATACAGTGGTATGACAAGCAGTCTTGCAGTACACTGTGAGTCTGGGAAACAAGGTACAGTTGTGAAGAACTGGACTTCAAGGAAAGTCTTCCAGTTGTCTGAAGTTGTGAAATTAGGAAAGGCAAGTCCTGCTTGACCAAGCTGATCTCCTGTATCAAGATGACATAGGAGTAGGTCAAGGAAAGGCTGTGAAAGTTGTCTACCTGGACCTTCGTAAAGTCTTTGACACCGTTTCCCATGGCATTCTCCTGGAGAAGCTGGCTTCTTGTGACTTGGGTGGGTATACTCTTTGCTGGGTAAAAACTGCCTGGAGGGTTGGGCCCAGTGTTGTGGTGAATGTAGTCACTTCCAGGTGGCACTTGGTGACTAGTGAGATTCCCCAGGGCTCAGTATTTGGCCCTGTCCTGTTTAACATCTTTATCCACAATCTAGATGAAGGGACTGATTGCACCTTCAGTCAGTTTGCAGACAACACTAAGCTGGGTGGGAGTGTTGATCTGCCGGAGGGTAGGAAGGCTCTGCAGCGGGATTGGGACAGGCTGGATAGATGGGCTGATGTCAACTATATGAGGTTCAACAAGGTGAAGTGTCAAGTCCTGCACTTGGTTCACAACAACCCCCAGCAATGCTACAGGCTGGGGGCAGAGCAGCCAGAAAGCTGCCTGTCCGAAAAGGATCTGGGCATGCTGGTAGACAGCAACTGAACATGAACATGAACCAACAGTGTGCCCAGGTGGCCAAGAAGGCCAGAAACAGTGTGGCCAGTGTGGCCAGCAGAACCAAGGCAGTGATCGTCCCCTTGCACTCAGGACTGGTGAGGCTACACCTCAAGTCCTGTGTCCAGTTCTGGGCCCCTCACTACAAGAAGGACATTGAGGTTCTGAAGCATGTCCAGAGAAGGATAATGGAGCTGGTGAAGGTTCTGGAGCACTTGTCTTATGAGGAGTGGCTGAGGGAGCTGGGGTTCTTTAGCCTAGAGAAAAGAAGGCTTGGGAGACCTTATCGCTCTGTACAGCTAATTGAAAGGAGTTTATAGCCAGGTGGGAGTCAGCCTCTTCTGCTGTGTCTCAAGTGAAAGAATGAGAGCAAAAGGCCTCAAGTTGCACCACAGGAGATTTAGATTAGATATTAGGAAAAAAAAAATTCATAAAAGGTGTTGTCAGGCATAAAAACCCAGGGCAGTTGTGCAATCACCACCACTGGAGATATTTCAGGCATGGAGATGTGGCACTTGGAGACAGAGCTGAGTGGTGGATTTGGCAGTGCTGGGTTACTGGCTGTACTCAGCCATCTTGAAGGTCTTTTCCAACCTAAATTATTCTGGGTTTTGATGAAAGGGCTTGAAGATTATCTTGAAGGCATGGTGCACTGAACATGACTTGCTAGCATTTTCAACATATAGGTTCAAAAATAGAGCAGCAGAACAGCATGTGAAGGAAACCACAGGCTTCTGCGAATAGAAACCACATCAGGAAAAGCACACAAGGTGAAATATATAGCAGATTAGTGTCCACTCCAAGATGCACTGCAAATGTTGTGATAGGAAGCACTGATCACAAAGGCATGTGCAGTCCTGTTCACATGCTGTGCTCAGCATCTTCAGCCTAACTCCAGTGTCACCCTTGACTATGAACCAGAGATAAGTGCATTGTTCAAAATGAATGATGTGGCTGAAACAGAAGCTAAAGTGCAATGAGATACCAATTACAGAACATGTTTTTTTGGATTGGATTCTTTAACATGGGTGTTTACATATCCAACATATCAACTTGCCTACATGAGCAAACTTTTTCAAACAACTTCATACTTATTTCATTGCCATCTACCATCCCTTGATCTCCTTGAGTATTATCTGCCAGGGGCTAAGTAGTTCTTGAGTTGATTATATGGCAAAGCTCCCACAGAATTGAGCATTCTTAGTATTTTATCCAAACTGTCTTCTTATCCATGCATTTTAGATCATTTCTTTTTATATTTCAAATCATTTTTGTAAGATCAGTTTTATTTTATTTCCTGCTGATACTTAAACCAATATAATATTCTTAGGCTTTATTATCTGTACATTCTGATTTTCATATGCCATCTCAATTTAGCATTATCTGTAAAATCTACATATTTTCACATTTTTAGAAGCATCAGAAGTCAAAGGTAAAAAAAAGCCATTATTATAAGGGCTACAATGTATCGTATGTGCATATCACTAGTAAATTACAAACTAAATTACTAAGTAAACTTGTTAAAAGCTTGACTTCTAGAATGAAGTCTGTTCTAGTCCATAGTAAAATGGTTTTAATTTTCATTTAGATATAATAGTGGACTGAGCCTGTCACTGGATCAAGCAGAATAGAATTTTGGTATGCTGAGAAATTGCTGTATGAAGAAGCTTAATACATACATCTGCTGCTGAAGCAAATGACAGTAGCTTCTCTACAGGCCAAGTCTAGAAAAGCTAATGTTAGCAACATGTGCAAGACTAAATAACAGGCATCAGGGTCACGCATCTTATTAAAATCAGTATTTTAAAAACTGCTTGCTTTAAACATTTACCTTGACATTGTAGATTATCTTTAATACCAAGACAGCTCTTATTCAGTTGACCTCTATTTGAAGCAGCTAAATTCCAAATATATGATTGATTTTTGGTCTTCTCTATTCAAAGAAAACTGTGGAGCAAAAATAAACCTTCAATATATTTAAAATTTATGCTTGCAGAGACAGACTCTGGTGAAATTCATCCAGCTTCCTTTGGTGCTGAACAAGATGAGAAGATTGGGCAAGATATATTTTGAGGGGACCTTCACCAAGAGATAGCCTAGATAGTTATAATTAGCAATTTACCCACATTTCAACTATACTGAGTACAATTCACGGTCTCAGGGTTCTTTTTGGCTTGGTGACACTATTTAAACTGCAAATGTTCTCTGCAATACCTACTTTTGAGATAATGCTATCTTCTTTGTAATTGTTGTCAAAGTTAACACAAAAAGAGAAACTTGGGATTCATGCAGAAATCTATTGATTTAGTAATAAGAATTAATGACATAAAACCACTTTAATTTGAAATCATTACTTATGCAGCACTGTAGCATTTTCCTGCTCCCAGAATTTGGACACACTAGGAACCTAAAAGAAAAGCACAAAAATTGTATATACCCTATATAAAAGAATAGTTTTTCAAAATCTGAAGTTTCTCTAGGTATCAGGCAGCAGTACAATAAAATGCTTACTACACAAAAGCTAACCCACAACAAAAGTGAAAGGTCCGTTTTCTGCCCTTTCAGTCAGTTCAAATGATTCAAGCAAAAAAATTTCCATGAGAGTGAAAGAAAAGTGAGCAATCAAAAAATCTCAGCATGATATTTTAACAAAGTTTACTTGTTTCTCTTTTGGTTACTATTGAGCTCTTGATGCTTCCTAATAAAACTTCAGTAATATCAGCACTAAAGTTTTGTTTTACCTGTCAGCAGATAAGTAACAGTTTAGTAATGCGTCAGGGTGATTTATGGTCAAGTAACAAAGAAATAGCTAGTACTATAAACCCTATTTACAACATGTAAGAAGAACCTTGAAAAGATAATACTATGGATTAACTTTGTGTTATTTTCTATACTTGTTATAAAATTTGTCATGGGGTCTTTAATTGTCTCATTTTCCATTTTTTATGGTCTTTGTCATGACAATAAGTTTTCACATAATTCACTGTCTGCTAAATTGCTTCGAACTATGCAGCAGAAGTCTGAATCCATTGGAGATGCTTTAACATGATTCTCCAGCTCTTCAACCCTTGTTCACCTAGTTATAAAATTCACAAAAGAAGAGTGATAGAAAATTTTATTCCCTCCAAATGAGCAGCCATTCCTCACCTGTTACTTTAATATTTTATTTTATTATTTTTTTATGTTATCTCTTGTTTTATTCCTTCTCTTTCCCTGGGTTGCCCACTCAAGAACTAGCTAATTTTATGGTAGGGGATTAAGATGTGCAGGCCCCTTTGTAGTGCCAGTGAACCCCACATTTTTCACTGCAGCCTCCAGAACTTTGATGTTTTCTCAATCACTCATATTATCACAATTATCACAATATTATCACATATTATCATATTTTCTTTAAATGAAATTTAACCCCCTTAAAGAAAGCTAAAGGAGGAGGAATCATCAAACAAGGTAGATCAGTAAGAACCATAAACCCCATTTTTTCCCTCATATACTATAATTTTTTAGCCAGTTCCAAGTTGTTTTGCAGTCTCATTCATGATTTTTTTAAATGCCCGTTGTTGGCAGTGTGGATGGTTATTGCAAAGGGTTGGTATAAGTTACTCAAAATCTTCTATTCCAGCAAAGACATTGATGGCTCCTGGTGCAGCCTCGGGAAAGCTTCCTTAGAGCCTATCTGGCAAAGCTCATGGAAAATGCTTTCTTCCTTCTCCAGCTGGCTCAGTGACTCCATCCTAGAAAGTTGTAGCTTGGCCTCGATTATTCACAGTTGTCACATTTTGCCTACATTACAGCAACATAAGATCTGGGCATAAAGTCTCCAACACCAAAGTCCAAAAGGTACATAGCAACAGGTTATATATTACTGATGTTATACAGATCATTGCAAACACATTTGATTTTTCTGCTGCTCCCTACTTTCAGCATACTAGAATATCAAGAAAAGCGAAAGGATGAAGATAGTTTTCTGCATAATTGAACTTTCAAACTTCCTTCAGTATTAGTAGAAATTCACTTTTCAGAAGTATTTGTGCAGTGTTAGAATCATAAACCAGCATCCACAGAAAGAAGAACCAAAACCATAGGTCACACCAGCAGGAAAAAAAATTCTTTACTGTCTATGGCCAATGCACTTATTAGCTCTTAGGAGAATTTCAGTTCCAGAATTTCTGCTTATGAGGAAACACTGCAAATATAATACAAAAGCAACATTTGTATCTCCAGCAAGGAAGCTCATTAGTGTTCAGTGCACGAATATCAGCTTCATTAAGTAGAAAAATAATAAAAACAGAATAACGCTCCATAAACAAAGAACAGATTATGGATGAGCACCTGACTCATGGTGTATGTTTACACAGGAAGGGAAAGAGCCAAGTATCATCCCTTCCTCTCCTATGCTGGCTAGTATGACAAGTAGTTAGGTCAGTGATGAGGAGAGAGGTGAGGTGAAGATGGAGTGGATGGAAATTAGTCATTTAGCAGCAAGTATTATGTCTCATTCTCATTGCACATTATTTTTATCAATGTAAAGAAACCTTTTAAAGCGCTTATAGAAGAACAGAATGATATATAAGCAAGAGAGACTATGTTATACATTATAATAAAAAGTGAGCTTTCAAAAGAGCAATGGATAGCAAGAAAATAGGTCATGATATACATGTGTCACATGTACAGTTATCCTTGGCTATTGTCTTGTGCCCAGTGTCTGACATCTGGAGCGTGCCCTGTTCTAGGTGACATGATCGAGGTGCACAGCTTGTGGCTCTGCCCAGCCCTGGAGTCTGGATGCTTCTGGTAGCACAGTGCAGAAGAGAATTGAGTAACAATTCTAAAGCAGTGAAATGTTTTACCTGGGATCATCTGCTGTTGGGTTCCTTTGGCTAAATAAAGCAGAAATGTCATGATCTTAAATCACCCTCTGCTAAAACATAACTCTGAAGGAATTTGTGGGATGGAATGACAAATGGAAAGGAAATAAACAGTATTTGGGTGCCAAGAGAAGATTAGGGAATTCCTTCAAAAGGAGGAAGGGAAAGAAGGCTCCTCAGCTTTTATCGTTACCCTGCTATTCCTAATATTTGCATGTTAAACTTGGATGTTACAAAGGAGACAGAAATCCTTAGCATGACAAGCAGTAATTTACATAAATTTGATCTCCCAAGAGCTAATTTTGGGGAAACATTGTCACATCTGTTTCTCACCTATGATCACTGTAGAAACTGCACTCAGTGTTCCCAGAGAAAAAGCAGCAATCCAGGACCATAATAAAGGGGGGAGGGGGGGAGGGGGTGGGAAGTGCCTACAGATAATAAAGTATGCACTCATATATTCCATATTCAAAAGCACATTGGAAAACAAATATATATAGCTTTTGTTTTAATTTATATTTAGCATTGTTAGGTTTTCTTTGGCAATGTTTGTTCAGCAGTAGTTTATCAAGCCAGTTATTCAACAAGCAAGTCCCTTATCTTGAACACTGCCTCAACTTCTTAGTTCATTATTTTGTTCCCAGCAAGACAGTGGGAGTTTTAGTTTGCTGTACATTTCATGTTAACCATAGAGTAATAGGTCTGTTTAACGGAGGGGGAAAAAAAACACAAGGAAAATATATTTAAAATGATACAATGAAGCATTGTTCCCTTAGTGTCATTGAACATGGGCCAACTATACCATTCAGGGGTAAATATGGAGCTCTGACATTTAACTCTGATATTCCAGACTGATGTTTTCAAAGAGTCACATGCTCAGTAACTTCAGCACATTTACAATTGTCTTTGAAGTTTTAATCTCAGTTCATGCTACTAAATCAGCATGAAGGTTTATTTTAAACTTGTTATATAAAATGTTTTTTAAAAAAATTCAAGGAAACATCTCCATGTATTAAATATGTCAAATTGAAACCTGCTAACTGTGTAAGTGGGGTTTTTTTTAAAGTTGGCTTTTTGAATTTTTATGGAAGAGAAGAAGTGTTTCTAGGTTTTTAGCAGTTTTCAGATTTTATTTTTAAGTTGTTGCAAGGGAACTAGGATCTTTAAGTGTATCTATTGTGAAATATAAACAAGACTAGAACAGATGATCCCACTAAGCCTAATTTTCTCAATAAAGCTCTAAAAAATTATAATGAAACTACAAAGAGAAAGGATAATGTACTCTTACTGAATTGCTAGCACATTTCAGTACTTCAGTATTTAGCTTAGCAAAGTCCTGTTATTTAACATTGTATACATCTTAGACAAAAGAATTTCACTTGGGATTGCTGTGGGATCAGGGTCTGAACAAAGCAAAGCTAGTTGCAACCTGCTGTAACAAGAATTACTGTGTCTTCCTACCCAAACATGACCACATCTAACGCTTCAGCTGAACTTCTCTAATGTGTAGTCACCACTGCTGAAACTTCTCACACTCTCTGCCTCCCACTCATCTCTACTTGGCGTAGCTCTACCCCTTTATCTCTAACATCACCAAACACTGTTTACATTCAGTATTGAGAATTTTCTTTCAAATCCATGTTAGATCTCTAAAACTGCCCTCTGCTGAAACTTCTTTCCCTGTGGCCTCGGTTTCCTCACTGGCAAAGTTCACAGTCAACATTTGTTTACTCATCAAACATCTTCAAATCAAGTCTTCCTTTGATAATCCAGACAGTTTGCTGTCCTAGTCCTTTTATTTCTTTGGTTGTTTTTCTGTTTGTTTCGGTTTTGTTTTTTTTTTTCTTTAGAGACTCTCATTTGGTCTCTGGGTGTGGAGAATGCTTATGAAGGTACATGGGTCCCTACTACCCCAACTTTAGAAAAATCTCACACACACATTCAAATTCAGTGATGAGGTGTATGCAGTTAAGTCACAACCAGCACATCTGGCTGGTAAAACTGATTTTCTTCTTTTCAACACCACTTTCTAAGTTTCTAAGCTTCATTTATCAGGGCCAATGCGTTCTTATTCTTTCTTTGCTATTCTTTTTCAGCATCTCTGAACAGTACCTCAGTCTAGATCCCAAATACCATGCTTATCACTCTGATCAAAGCTATACTTCAGTTTTGCAGATTTTCTATGTCCTCTTAGAGACACAGCCTTTCTTACATATTCAAATAATTATGATTTTTTTCTTAGTGTTTCATCCTCTTGTTCTTTGATAATGGCAACATTTCATGACAAATGTAAGCTTTCCATTTTTCTAGGCTGTTGTTTAGACCATATCACCTCTTTTTAGAAATCCTTCCCCTAACAACATCATTCACTACCCAGGCACTTCATGGTCTATCTGCCACTCCATTTTTTTCCCTCTGTGTTTCAGAGTGTCAGCTCCCAGCACCAGCCAGTGAACAATGCCCATGCCCATCACTCATTTGTTGCATCCTCAAACACCTTCTTTTGTGCTACCCTTCATGCTTGGGAGCTCTCCATAAACATCCACCTTCAAATCCATTTGATGCAAGGCCTGTGAAAGACCTGGCAGCAGTTAGGTTGGTAGTGCTGGCAACATGTCCCATGAAACTGACTTATAGTTTCCTTCTACTCCCTCACCTGTCTATATCAATCTCCTGTGGTTTTTTAGTTTTGTTTCAGAACTTGATATATCCATCACCAACTTTTAGTTCTGATTTTGCCCACTACCTAACACAACTGGGACATGGTTCATGGCAGTGGTTTATAGCAATTCAAATACTGGAGACAGAATACAGCTTTTCCATATCTAAGAGAACAAGTTTAAATTTTATTTCCTGCATTGTCTATGAGATTATAAGCATCCTATTTTCAGATTACAGAACACACACGTTAACATCTCCAGGGACAGAAAAGAGATTAAATCTTCTGTCTCTCAGTCCAGCCTTGTATCTCTGTGAACCATCCTACTGGTTAAATTTGTAGGATTCTTAATGAAAGTTGTAAGGTACCAAATGCTGCTGATTGAGATGTATAAGTGTTTGAGTCACTGAGGAATGGGCTCAAAGGTCTTCTCCATCTCAGCAGAGTAGCACTGTGCTCTATGATACATACTGTCAAGCAGCAGTTTCCATTGAGTTTCGTGGCAAAAAAGGCTCTACAGAAGTAAGATTTCTCTGAGATAAGCTTTTTTCAAGAGCACCAACCTAAAGTGAAATTATCAGATTTATTTCATAGTTGATTAGGTCATGTTCTTTCAATGGATATGAGCATCTGCAGGTCATAATGAAAGTAAAAGTTTTGACATATCAAAGATAATGATAGAAGCATTCCCTCTCAGTCAGGATTTGTAACAGAGAACATGCAGGCCCTGGAGAACTACAGGAATCAACTGGCCTCAGGCTATATAAATGCTAGAAACATGAATCCAGTTATCACATTAAAAAGTGACTTGGTTCAGTGAAAGGTGATGGGTTTGGATCCAGAAATTTACTGAAGGTCCCAAAGGGAAAAAGCACACAACTGTATGTAAAGGTAGGGCCGTTCTACAGGTCCAGGAAGAAAAATAACTCCAGAGGACTAAGTTGTCCCTTCCCCATCAGATTTACTGTTAGTTTTATCCTAGATTGATCAGCTGTGTTTTTACTGTTTTGAAACAGAAAGTCACATGAAGATATGGGCAGCCTTAGGTAGTACACAAGAGACAGAAGAAACAGCAGGAAATAGAGTGCATCAGTTATTTCTAACAAGTGCATCAGGCTACTTCCTTGTTACAAAAAGATTTAGCAAGATTAAAATTAACTGCAGTTTCCCGAACACTTTGATCCAAGCTGAAGCATTAACTTACTGTTTTCTTCATTTTTGCCTAAAAACTAAGAGCATTTTGCAGTTAAACCATGTACATGAACAAAGTCAATTGCATTTCTAAGTCTTATTATCATGAAGTTTACTCTGAAATTTGACGATGTAAATTCTTAGGATACTGTAAGGATGTGAAATAAAATGGAGCACTTGTGAGGAGAGAAATTCTTCATTTGAATTTTGTATATAAAAAATGCTATTATGTTAAGTATGGAAATGGGTTTTAAAAGTACTCTTAGCACAGTATTTTCATTCAGAAGCTTATATCCCTTAGAAAAGTAGACCTAAATAGATGTAAATCAGATGAAGAAGTTAATTATGAGGGAAAAGGGCCAAGAAGTTAGGAGAAGAAATATCATTGGTTTGACAGCGATGGCTGCCAGAAACAGCTTGCAAATCATGGAACTATGCGGGGACAAAAAGTTGAGTCTAAATTATGGTGAGACTGGGTCTCTCTAAATCACTGGGGAGCAGAATTATTTCAGTAGACCTTTAATTTTCAGTTATTGAAAGTCAACATCATGGCAAATAGCTGCAATGTTTTACAGCAGATCATCATGAAAGTATTTTATTTTCTGTTTCCCAAAAATGTATGAAATTTTCAAACACAGGTGAAAATCAATCATCTCACCAATCATACAGAAAGCAGCTCTCTTCCCAAGTGAGGAATGGATTCACAGGATAATGAAGGAGATGCACAAAGTCATGTGCTCGAAATATCTTCAACGTGCAGTACCTTTAGCCAGGTACTCCCAAGTGCCGGATCAATCATGAAGATGTGTTACTTTAGCAAAGCCAGCATCAGAACAATAAGGAAAGAATATTCATTAAAACAAGCTACTCCCTCCATGCCTTACCTGCCCCTCTCCAGCTCCACCCTCTACAATCCCATTCCAATGTCACTTGCTGAATACAGAATTTCCTTCTTGAGCTGTGGGCTTTTGCACTAAAATAAGCAATAGCAATGTGATAAACATTTTGCAGTACCGCATAAGGCAAAATTCCTTCTGCTTTACACCTTCTCCCTCTGAACATACAGAATCCTACCTAGAATTATGTCTCTAGTCCTCAAAAATAATAAATACTAAACAGGAGGGTGAGACTTTTCCTGAAGCATAAAGACTAGGAAATGAGGAGCTGGAGAGCAGTGCCAGGGAAAGGGACGTGGGGGTCCTGGCTGATGGCAAGTTAAATACAAGTCAGCAGTGCCCTGGCAGCCAGGAGGGCCAACCATGTCCTGGGGGCACCAGTCAAAGCATCATCAGCCAGCTGAGGGAGGGGATTGTCCCACTCTGCTCTGCACGGCGGCAGCCTCACCTTGAATATTGTGGGCAGTTTTGAGCACCACAGTGTAAGAATAATATTAAGCTATTAGACAGTGTCCAAAGGAGGGCAACGAAGATGGTGAAGGGCCTTGAGGGGAAGCCATATAAGGAGCGGCTGAGGGCACTTGGTCTCTTCAGCCTGAAGAGGAGACTGAGGGGAAACCTCTCTGCAGTTGCAACTTCCTTGTGAGACAAAAAGGAGGGGCAGGCACTGATCTCTTCTCTGGGGTGACTAGTGACAGGATCCGAGGGAATGGCCTGAAGTTGTGTCATGGGGAGGCTTAGGCTGGGTATTAGAAAGAGGTTCTTCACCCAGAGGGTGGCTGGGTGCTGGAACAGGCTCTGCAGGGAAGTGTTGACAGCACCGAGCCTGACAGAGTTCCAGAAGTGTTTGGATGATACTCTCAGGCACATGGTGTGACTCTTGGGGATAGTCCTGTGCAGGGGCAGGAGCTGGACTCAATGATCCTTGTAACTCCCTTCCAACTCAGACTATTCTGCAATTTTTCTGTGTAGTCTGTAAGCACTGGCTGTTTGGAGCCCAAAATCTTTCCTGAGGATGGGTCTTTTGCAAAATTTCTTTTGTATATTCAACCAGTGAAAAATCTGAAGGCAGCAATGTTGTCCACTGTCAAGATTCAGCTTTGCCCCAGAGAAAGTGGATTTACTCTGCTAGTGAATAAAATGGGGCCAACACAAAACTCAACATTTTTCCCATGAGTTTCCACAGTCCATTGCCATATACTGTGGTTCCTTCCAGACTCTGACAAGGATTGGTCTCAAGGATAACTCCTAGGAACAGCATCTGCAAGCAAGCATTTTCCAGTATTATTTTGTCTATAGTCACGCTATCTTAGAGGCAGAGAATAAAGAATATGTCAAAGTACTTTAATCTTTTGGGATGTTTTAAATACTACTAGGGAGCTGAGTCTTGCATCCCTTAGTCATGTTAGCCTGCCGAAATGTCCCTGGCTTGCTCTAGAACAACCTCTCAAGCCAAGCTGAAAGATAAGCCTTTGTGTTTGCTTAGTTCTTGACCAGATTGGTTGGCCAGATTGGCATGACAATGCCAACAGAGTGTTTTGGAGACATATATACTGTCCAGATTGGGAAAAAAGTGACCTTCAGGTGTCTTTGGTCAACTTTAATGTGAAAACAATTCCTAGTTGCTATGAGATTGGACTGTTTTGGCTTGGAATGAGAGCTGTGCAATTTTGACTCAATTGGCTCAGGCTCCAAATTTTATCCTCTTAACTCTCTTTTTTAAAATTTCTCTTTTTTCTTTATATTTTTAATAGAAACAAATTCTTGTTCCAAATATTTGAAAAATTATTTTGTTCAAATTTTGCACATTACAAAGGATAATGTCCCCTTCTTTTCCTGAATTCTACTTTATTTTCAGAAGAGGACATTTGTTGTATTATTAAAGATGATACAGCAAAAAAAAAAGGTCTGTTGGTAATTCTAAGGCACCATTAATACCATGAGCATGATTTCTTTATATGACTACTCTCAATGACACCATCTTTATAGTTATATATACAACCCACAGAGAATCAGATATTACAGATTTTCAGACAGCAAAATGAGGAAGGAAAAATTAAATATTTGTTTTTACAGAAGAGTAAACTTATGTACAAGACTCAAGAGAGGCTCAGAAATCTGCCTCAAATCTTGGTATCTGAATACAGAAAAGACCATTCTTCCTCAGTACATCTATTGAAACCTCAAGGCAGGAGAACTGGTTTTCAGAATCCATGGTAAATGTATGTCCTAGCAACCAAATCAGGATGATAATGTACACTAAAGGGCACAGGATAATCTTTTGTGTTGTTTTTACTCCAGGTACAGAGATCTAAAGCTGCTGGTTTCTCTTTGGTTGGGGTTTTTGTTGTTGTTTTTTTGTTTGTGGGTTTTTTGGTTTTGGGGTTTTTTTAATAAAAGCCAAAAAATGTGCACAAAAGAAATTTGGTGAATGAAAAGAAGATAAAAAATTGCTGGATGTCCAAAAGCAAAATAATAGGGCAATGCTGTCTAATAATACCATTCCCTTAACTGAAACTTTACAGTTTTAGCTCCCACCCTACTTTATGTAAAACTATGAAGAAGTATGACCTTAACTAGATCACTTCAAGACTCTAAATCCCTCCATCAGATAGAAGGACTCTTCCAAGAAGATAACCCTAATGCAAAATGAAGTTATTCTGGATCCAGTTCAAGGGAATGAGCCAAGCGTGATTAGCACCATAAGGCTGCATCTACAGAACATCTTGTACAAGCAGTATTAGAAATATTAAGTCAGGAAGACACAATGTATGTAATAAAATACAAGCACAGTGATTTTAGGGAAGTTGACATTGATGGGAATTAAGTACTACAGAACATATTGATTCAAATTTCATAACAATATTATAGATATGCATAATATAATTCCATAGGTCAAATCTACTTCCCCAGATTTGGAAATGCCTACAAAAACAACAACAACAAAACAAA
>VXBX01000122.1:448188-482677 GCA_013400415.1 Scytalopus superciliaris | reverse complement strand
AAAAAAAAAAAAAAAAAAAAACCAGGAGAGGAGAATTACTCACCAATAATGCTGAAAAACCAGAGGTTCTGGACACTTTCTTCACCTCTGTCTTTACCAGCACGCTTGCGCTTCTGGCCTTCAAGGCAGAAATCTGGGTTGATGCAACCACAAACCTACTGTCAGTGATGGAAGAGTTGGTTTGTGAACTGCCACAGGAACTTGAACCCTACAAATTGATGGGCCCCGATGTTGTCCCACCCAAGAGTTTTAAGAGAGCTGGCTGATGTCTTTATGAGGACACTTTCCATAATATTTGAGAAGTCATGGAGGTTGGAGGACTAGAAGAAGGCTAATGTCACCTACATCTACAAGAAGGGCTTAAAGGAAGATCTAGGAGCTTATACTATAGTCTTACTTTGATTACTAGGAATGCTATGGAACAGATCTTTCTGGGGGCTATCACAAGTCTAATGAAGCACATGACTGGGAAAATCCAGCATGGATTCGCCAAGAGTAAAACATGCTCAACAGACCAGATTGCCTTCAACAAACCAGTAACCTGTTGGGTTGATTTGAGGCAAGCAGTGAACATTGTCTACCTGGATTTGTCCACAGTTTTCAATATGGTTTCCAACAGCCTCCCCCTGGAGAAACTAATGTGTGGCAGTCTGCGTGGTGGGTGGCAGCTGGCTGACAGGCTGGACCCAGAGTGTGGTGGCAAATACCTTCTTTTCATAGCATCATAAATTACCAGTGTATGTAGAGAAATAGCTCCAGAGAAAAAGTCATTTTCAGCTCAGACACCTACAGTATGTGGAGACACATTGCCCCAGGAACTTTTCTCCATGGACTGTGGAAAAAGTCAACATTACTTGCTTAGGCTAGGCGAGTTAGCTGGGACAGTGTCAGACTCTGCCAACTATATATAACATATATGCCCTTTCCTCTGTGCCTCCTACTGGCTAGAAATGTTACTCACATACAGCTTGCAGCCATGCTTAGCTTTCTTACCTTCTACCATTTCTGGCCTTCACCAGTGACAGCTGTAACATGTGCAATTGACAATCTTTACACAGAAGGTATTGGAACATCTACTTTTATATGTCCTTCTCCAGTTTTTACAAAATTATGCTATGTCAACATATATATTTCCATGAAGCAAACCTATTAAAAATTAACATTGTTTTACCTATTGAATGAAAATATTTCTTAAATCAAATGTTTAAATAGCCAGTGAAATTAAGTTCAACATTTATGCTAAGATGTTTTTAAAGCTTCAAACACAAACAATCATAATAAAAAATGTTCTTGTTTAATCTACAAAATAAGTACATTTGATTTTAATTATCTGGATAATGACAAAGCAAGTACACCAGGCACATCTCTTCTAAGAGATAATGAAAGGAACAGAGGAGCAAACAATATCCCTGAGAATAGACCAACACATTCTGACTCTAAAGATGACTCCAGTAATGAAAATCTGTCTGTTGCAAATGACTCATCTTCTGAGGACTGCACAGAAGATCTTGAAAATCAGGATGATGCATGTGAAAATAAAATTATCAATATGAAGATGAGGAACAGCAGTCTACCACTGAAGAGCTGTTTGATAATAATGAAATTGAGGAAATAACCAGCGGTACAGAAACAAATGAAAGCAGAGGAAATGTCAGTGATTATAGTGAATCAGTAACTATTTCTTTAAATGCAAGAGAAAGAGATAGAAGGCATTGAGGAAAGACACCGGACAGTGATGTTCCTGACTCAGTAATGAACTAGAAGGACTAAAAAGGTTAAATTAGAAATAAATAAATGCAAACCCCACAAAAAACTTTTTTTGATGAACAAAAACTGTTAACACACTGCATTAAGATCTAAGCAGCAATGTAGTGACATTATTACTATATCCAGATAGCAGCAATGTAGTGACATTATTCTTGTACCCAGATCCAGAGAAGGGTCTGCAAAGGATGAACCAATGGGAAATGTAGGTGCTTAGGTCCTCTTGGCATTTGGCTCTTCATCTTCACTGAAATTAAGACTCATATTGACTACACAAGGAAATAATTTTCTACTTATCTTAATCTTCACATTAGCTGATGATACTAGCAGCAGTACTGATGAAAATGTACCTGATATAACACCACCACCACAGGAAACTAATGATCATAATGAATCCACTTGCTGCTGAAATACAAGGGTGCAAGAACATGCATCTCTTTAATAACAAAAACAAACAAAACCTAGAAGCAGATTATTTTTTAACCCAAATGAGTGTTTTCATTAGCAGTGTCTTCCTGCTTGATACATTTACTTGTGGTCCATCTTTTTCCCTCATTAAACAAATTTTTTCATAATATTTAAAAATGTTCATCTGTTTCTGCTCCTCATTTTCATACCTTCAAAGAGGTTTCCAAAGACTTTCAGTTTCCACTAGCTCCATCTAATTGTCATTGTGTGCTGGGTAAAGATAATCACTGGTTAACTGGTATAAAACATCAATTCCTGAAGCAGTTAATCCTCTGTCAGACTTATTTTCAGAAGTTTTTAATTTGACCATAAATTATCACTTTCCTCTCATTTTTAACTGGAATTATTATTTACAATATTTTGTTAAAGAATTTTAAAAATGAAAACACAAAATTGTTACTGAACTTTTAACTAAATGTGCCCTTCATAATTTCATAGCAAGTGTTGCATTTT
The DNA here is from genome assembly GCA_013400415.1 of Scytalopus superciliaris. Taxonomy (NCBI): domain Eukaryota; kingdom Metazoa; phylum Chordata; class Aves; order Passeriformes; family Rhinocryptidae; genus Scytalopus; species Scytalopus superciliaris. The sequence continues at coordinate 479,992 of VXBX01000122.1, read as the reverse complement.
CTTTCTAAGATGAAGTATTAGGATATATTTTAATTTTTAGAAAATAGGACAAAAAACAATCCAAAAAGGAAGTATTCCTCCACACAACACACAGCAAAATTGTGTGTTGTGTATTAAATTGTTTTGTATATTTTAGAAGCCCCAACAAAACAAAGTTGCATTAAAACAAAAGAAGTTTAAGGCAATACATAAAAATGTGGAAGAAAAGTGTTTTAGGACTGTTAATCATTAATGTTGCAGCTAAAACCAGCAACTGAAGATGCAACACAAGCACAGGACAGTGTTCTAGTGGCTGTTTAATGACATGCATTGAAAATGTGCGTTCACCAAAGAGAATTTGTTGTTGTTGATAAGCAAGAACTTTCTCTCCAGGTAGAAAAAGGTAGATCAGCTATTTTTTTTGGTTGCTTGCGTTTTGGTTTTTTGTGAGGTGTTTTGCTTGTTTGTTTGTTGTTTTTTGTTTTGTTTTTGTTTTGTTTGCTTCCTTGCTTTTTGGGTTTTGGTTTTGTTTGGTTTTGGGTTTGGGGGGTTTTTTTGGCTGGTTTTGTTGTTTTTTTTTTTTCTTTTTAAGAGGAAAGAGAAGAGCTTTAACATGTTTTAGATATGAAAGTCAAGGATGTGACTCAGCATAAGCAAGTAATGAAGTAACAGTTAAAAGGGTCAAGAAAGGCCAGAGCACTGTAGTTGTAATTGAGGAAGTTTCTAACAGTGATTCAAACAGCAAAGACAACCAGGGGTGTGGAACCAACTTAAAAATTAAATCTATGGAGATGGTAAAAAAAGTGGAGATAAACAAAAGTCACAGTTGTAGGTGTAAACAATGTTACTGGACAGAAAAGTGAGATAATGAGTAAAGGAATGCAGAGTCACACAGCAGCTGCCCATGTGGCATTCAGCAAGTTTATATGTGACAAAGGGAGACAGATGTTTGCTGAGACTGTTGTACAGGTAATTTCAGAATTTATACAGTTGATTTCAGGATTTCAGAAACTGTTACTTCTCCAGCTGGATGAGGGTAAAGAAAATGATAGAAATGGCTAGTAGAAGCCACATGGAGTTTTCAAGAAGATGCTGAGAATCTATGGATGATGAGAAGTTCATGAGGCCAAGAAACTGGGAATTTGATCAGGTTATAAAATAAGATAGAGAAAAGATAAGAAACATTGCTGGAAGTAAAAGAGGAAAAGTAAAATGAAGGGAGAACCTGACATGCACCATTTACATTTTTTTTTTTTTTTTTTGGTAGACTACTCTAGAAACAGATAGGTGTAGCACCAAAAGTCCAAGGAGGAAATATCTAGACTATGATGAATCAAACTGACTGCTTTGGTTCATTCCTCCTGCCCAGGTAATGAAAAGATGTATAAGGTAGATGTCAGCTTCTTTACTCTGTTGCCTGAAGTTCTGAGGGAGAAAACAATTATTTTTACTTTTCCCTGAAATATATCATGGAGCAAAAAGAGGACAAAATTCTTAACTAAATTTTTCAAAATCTGTATGCATCACTTGAGAATGCAAAAAAATAACAGATTCACTGTTTCTGGAGCAGTAAAGATTTAGAGGCAACAAAAAAGGATAGAGGACACTCATGTATAGCAAAAGTAGTGATGCAAATTGATGCTCCCTGGTAACTGTGTGGTAAAGCATATTGAATTTCAGATTATTATCTGTATCATAATTCAGGTCAAAGAACACATTTAAGGTATCTTTTATGAGTCTTGGGCAAACTTAGATGAATAAAGAATGAGCTGAGTAGTTTTTGATACTACAGATGTGTAAAAATCAAAGGAAAAGAGCTTCCATTCACTCGTTTGAGCTTTCAGAATGCCTTTAGGTCTTTCCATTAGAACACAGAAGTCCCTTAGAAGGATCAGAAAATAATATTCCTTTGGGAGCCATTTGATATCTGTAACACAGTTGCCCTTTTTAAAAAACCCAAAACAACAGACTTTACTGATGAACAAATTTAATGCAAAAATTCTTAAGAGAAAGAAAGCATTTTAGATCTCCTAGCTTTGCAAAGTCAAGCTTACAAGAAGTATGTTTTATTTGAAATAATACAAATTATGTTACATTATCTAACCATCTTGGCTATGTAACTAAGCACTCCAAGGGCTTGTCTGACTATTACAAACATAAGAATAGAACAGAAGAATTGCCAATGCTACCCTACAATTTTACAGAATACAAGCTGAGAAAAAGTATTCATGACCCTGTTGAACACTCCTATTTAAACAAAGTCCTCCTTCATATACAGAGGACTCCTGCAACAACTGCAAAGCAACCCACAATTAGTATGTGTTTGAACATAACCAACATATGTATCAGGAGTGAGACATCAGTTTAGTAGTGCTAATGCAGCTACCTGTTTTGAGGAACACAGGACTAGAAGGAGCCAGGTAGGTCACTTATGTTAAGTGTCCATAGCTGTGGACAGCAACCATTAGCTTCAAGGAGCTCTGCTGAGCATCTGCTTCAAAACCACCACACCCAAAAGGCTACAGAAGAGTTCCCGTCTCCATGTCATAAACTGTAAAACTAAAATGCAATTCAAGCTATAATGCGTCCAAGACAGGATGAGATTCATCAGAGTTCTAGACCTCTGCAAACAGAAGGGTCATGGTCAATTTAAGTGCCTACATTCTCCTAGATACCTGGCTGCAAAACTTGTGCAGAGAGGTACAAAACAACCCCTTTTCCCTGAAATGTTGTTCCTGAGAGAAGAAAAATATCCGTTGTTGTTCTTGAATTCGGTAGCTGATTTAGCCCTATATGTTTCAAAGAGACACACAGTCCAAGTACAGAAGATATTTTAAAGACCTTATAAGAACAAGTGCACTCTACAGCTGTGATAGAATTTTAGATTGCATTAAAAATTTAAATTTTAAAGTTTAAAATTTAAAAAAAAAATTCCTGTAGTAAGACACTGTTACTGCTTAGTACCTCCTTTGCAGACACCCAAAAAGATGACTGTCCCCAGGAAAAAGAAGGAAGACCTTGCTAATATTCCTCAGCAGACATGTAACACTATTATTACAATCTCATTTTCCTCTTTACTTTCCTTCATTTCCTCCACAATGGTAGGATAGCTTTTTCTGTCCTGAAATGTAAGAAGGAACTTTGTGATGGTACTTTCTGAGAATGGCTGATCCAACACTGCAGCTCTGCCTCTTCAGGCCTCGTACTGCTAAAGGGATTTCTCTCAGCTAACTTCAGCTAACTAAAAAATTAAATTTCTCTCCTGAGGTGGCTTTCCAGCATCTTCTCATTAACTATAAGGAAGAAAAACACATTCATAGGATAAGTCACCCTAAAATAAATGCATAGGACAAGTAAAGAAGGGGACTCTGAAACCAATCTTTAGGAAGACAAAATTTTTGGCCATCTGCTGCATAGTGCTGGATGCCAGTGTTTTGCAGGGCATTTCCAGATTTGAAGGGGGCAGGGGGGAAAGGGGAGTAATCTCATGCCTCACTGTGTCATATGGTTTCATTCATACATATATACATATGTACATATAGGATAGCTAATTGCACTCAGCAAATACAAGACTGCCAATGATTTTAACCATAATTTTTCAGCAAACATGTTACTTGGGGAAGATAAGAAAATCACTGTAACTGAATTTAATTGGAATTAACACCTGACTGTAGAACACGTATGAAACACTGTGCAGCCCTCTGAATGTCAATGAGGCACCATTTACCATGAGGTGTCACCTTCCTACTCCCATACCCCTCACAGTTAAAGCTGTGCTCCCTCTCTACTCATGGCCTAAGACCAGGTGTTAGAAAAATAAATCTTGGCAAATATAGGCTGCCTTAGCATTCCCAGCTTCAGTACTGAGTGTCGGATGGGCCCAGAGACTGCTGGTAGATACTGTTTTGGGATGAGTGCCTGTACTGAGCAGTTATAAAAATCTTACTCTTCCCTCCACTTTTTTTCCTTTTATTTCCTTTTCTTTCTTTCCTTTTCTTTCTCTCTCTCCCCCACAGTTCCCATTGGAAGCTTGGCATCAAATAAATGACTGAGAAGCTGAGTCTGAAAGCTTTAATGCTTCTCCCTGTATAACTGCTGCCGTCAAGACCACTGAAGTAGAATAGGAAGGGAAACAGGAATTTCCCCTTCGAAGCCTTGCTTTAGTGATCCTGTCATGACAGCACTTCAAAGAGAAGCTGTTCCTTCCCCTCCCAGGCCAACTTCCACCCTCAGCAATTCTACAGAGCAGCTGGGCTCATTAAAGCTCTTACAGCACAGGAAACGGCACAAAGAACTAAATGAAGTTAAGCACTTAATTTATTTATTTTGATGTATGAATTAAACAACATTGTCATAAATCTGGTAACAAATCCTGGCCACATCAGAAAAAGAAGGCAGCAAACATTTCCGAGGGAAAACCGAAAGTCCCTTTAGTTCTCCAGATAACAGTTTTTCTTTGTGAAACTCCATTCCAAAATCTGTTTTACAACAGGCTGATTTAGATCAAGGCATAAGTACAAAGAGAAAAATCCCTATGGAGAAGAGCCCAGATCCTTTCTAAAACAACTGGGTTCCAAAGTTGGACAATAGGCTAACAAAAGGATGCTACCTCTTTAAATAGTTTTAACTCATCCCTCTCTAATTATTCATGTAAATTAAATTCTACAAGTGAAGAAAAATTCATAAAAGTCGTACTTATTCATCTCAGAGGGAGATCTGGAATATGAATAGTGCCCATAACCTCAGAAGGTGAAATGTAGAAAATATCACAGGCAACTCCCACCTCGAGTTAACTGAACCAAAAAAGGGAGAATCCTGATGTGAAGGAGACTTGAAGGAGATCCTCCCTAATCGCTTCTTAATAGACTCACAGTCCTGACAGAGGAAACAAATCAGGAATTCTGAGGACATGCAATTGTTAATCACTAACGTTCACTATCAAATTCAGTAAGAACTTAGAAGCACAGACAATGAACATTATCACACTGAAGAATAAGGCTTATTGCTAAGGGTATTCACAGACTTCTATAATGTACTAAAGCAAAAGCTCCAGCCATGACAATGCCATTGTACTTCCATGGTTATTTATTGGCCTCCAGTGAAGAGAGGGTGGAAAAATCATTATCAGTTGTAATCAATATATTTCATAAGCAATTTTTTTCTGTAGGATTTAGCAATACTAGATTTATAGTTCTAACCTGTTCAAAATACTTATTAGACTTTCAAAAGATGAAACAGACTGAGCTTCCCTGGGAAACAAAAAAAAAGACGATATGAAAGAAACTGAATTAATAGCTCTTACCACACCACCACACTCTGTATTAATGAACACTGTGTCAGAATGACATTGCACTTTGGAAAACTGAAATTTAATTTCTTTTTTGCATTTGGTCTCCTAGGAAAAGAACAGTGGGGTTGCAAACAGGGTAGTAGAAATCAGTTAGAATGTCTGTGGAATAAACCATGTAATTTGATACAAAAATGGTTAAAAGTATGAGGAAAACTGTAATAAGGATGATCATGTATGTGTTTATTCAGTGCCAAACCAACAGATTCATACATGCCTCCTTTTCATTAAACCTTCCTATCCAAAGGCATGAAAGCATACCACACTGGGGTTTTCTCTGCCCGGGAAAGCTACACCAACAGAAGTGGTGCAAACCCTGGTGAGGTTTCCAAATCCTGTATGGTTTGTGGGTTTATTCCATTAAGCCTTTCCAGTATAAATAGAGCTGATGCTGACAAAAGAGTGCTTTACTTACTAAAACTTCTTAAGCCAGGTCTTCAAACAAGAACTCTATTAGTGAATGAAGGATTTTTTTTTCCTTCAGCGTTGTCACTGCCTCTGTGTTTCAACTTCTGTCAAAATGGAAATACTGTGTAAAGTAGTATTCCATTCTGGCAACCACAAAATACAAGCCAAAGTTTCTAGTATAGTGCTCACCATAGTGAAATGGGTGAATACAATCAGAATATGTATCTATGTGTATGTCTATACAAGCAGAGCTTCACTCCTTACAGAATGAAAAGAGATTACTCTTGTACAAAACTTACATATCTCTATCTATATCTAGCTATCTAGCTATTCTGTACACATTTGCATATAAACATACGCATTTACCATATGTGTATATGTAAATGTATCCATAGTTAAATTGCACTAGTGTAAGTATATTACCACAAAATAGAGATGAACCCTCCACCAGGTAACAGAGCAACACAGATTTCAAGTGGAAGCAGAGCCTTGCACAATACCAGAATTACAATGTTAGTCTGAGATGAAAGTTCCTAGAAACAGCTTTCCCTGTAATTGGGCCAGTTACTGGTTCCCCTTCAGTGAGTTTCCTGACAGGAGCCCCTATCCTCAGAAGGTTTGCTGCCTACAATTGCCTGCTTCAGCCTCTCCCTGCATCTAATTGCCGGCTTTCTTGTGTTGCAGATGGAAAGGCTGATTGCCAGGTGTGAGGGATGGGATAGATATTTCCCATACCAACAAACTGCTCTGTGTAGTTTCGGGTTTTTCTTTTCCTACATTCTACTGGTCTGGTTTTGTTGGTATTTAAGTGAGCGTTCCTGAAACCTTAGGCAGCTCTGCTGTGTGAGGAAGTTGGAAGGGCCCAAAGGACTCTGCATCCCAGTAAGACACCAGCAGGTGAATCCTAGGCATGCATATATAAATATACGTATTTGTTTCTATGCCTTAACTGGTTCAAGTCTCTGTGTCTTCTCCTCTCAGCAGAGTCTCTTGTGACAGATAAGAGGAAGTATGGCTATTACTATATACCACATTAGAACTTATTATTCTCATCTGAGATCCAGCTTTGCCAGAAACATTAGCTGGTTTTATTCCAGGGAGATTAACAGCTGTTAAATACAACTATAGCATCCTCATTTAGCCAAGCAGCATATCTCTTAGCAGGTACAGATTTGGGGCTGGCTCTGCTCACATAGCAACACCTTAATAACACATTTTTTTCTGGAATTTCAGGGGATATTGAAGGCTTTTCTGTGACCCTGATATTCTGAACTCATTTCTGGAAGGTTTATTTAGCTCTTCTGTTCCACAGAGCTGTGAAGTATAATTCTATACAAAGACAGGTAGGTCATGCAGGAGAACAACCACCCTGTGTAGTCTGGGTGCTTGCTATTCTTGGAGTCTTGCAGAAACTAGTACAAAATCCTCTGAAGATTGCTAGTGAAATGCTGAAATTCCTCTTCCTATGACTGATAGATTTAACAGGCTCTCCCAAATTCATTCAGAAGCAGCTAAACCTATCCAGTAGTAGCAACATTAATGTGACATACTTTCCCAGCACAGAGATAAACAACATTTCGGAGACGTCAACAAGGTAGAAAAGAATTTTCTAACAGTACAATATTAAATTATGTCTGCTGCAACAGTTAGCCACAAAACTTTACAAAATTTTCTCCAACAATAGCATGTATCTTAAGTTTCTTTTTCAGGGATCTATTCTACTATAGTTAGATGAGACATCAAAATTGGTCTTAAAGCTCAAAGCTAGTAACAAACTTAACTGTGAAGAGACTAGTGTTTCCATAATTAGCCCATCAAACAGGGAATGTACTTGTCAGCTAGTGAATGCATATACAATTATTCAGCAATGTGTAAAGGAGCAAAGGAATAAATATGATCAAAGAGCATCCAAGAATTAAGGATATATCATTTTAATCTCTGAAAATTGCACTACACATCAAATGCATGACAATTAGAATAAATAACAGACAAATCTGATTTATAAAGTTTGAATACCACCTAGGGGTTATGGTACCATCATGCAGCAAAAACAGAACCAGAATTTAAGATTAAATTTCACCTTCAAAATTCACCAATTTTTATTTTCTATACTGCTGAAAATACATTGAAATGGATCTTGAAACCATGTCTTTCACGCACCCCCAGCTCCTGTCTGCGCTTTGCATTAACTGTTCACATCCCACAGCCTGGGTTTCTAAGCTGTTGAAGTAAGCCATAACCTATTCTGCTAACTACAATGACTTGGTTTTCTGCTCACTCTTTTATGCATATTTTGTTGATCATAAAGCTGTAGTTACTCTTCCTTATCGCTGAAATTTAGCAGAGTTCCTTCCAGACTTTCTAGGTAAGTGTAAAACACAGTAAAAGTATGAGAGGTTTCTGGTCTGTGTTTGATCATACAAGGTAAGCAGTTCTCAAACCTCACAACACTCATCTGCTCCAAGAGCTCATACCTCTGCACAGGTGAGATAAGCCAGCGCAGTCTCTGTGGGTCTGTTTCCTTGCAGCTACACCAGCTCCTGGCTCATGGCACACAGTATCAGCCTCTGACATCTACATGGATATGAAAGACTCACACAACAATTCTCCTTGTTATCAAGTGTTTGGATCTTGAGCTGTTCGATTGAATTACATCAACCATGGTGTATTTACACTAGTCAGATATAGAGATATTTGGGTACTTTTTTGACTCACAGAAATCTAGAAAGAACAAAGAAAGCAGTCCTTGATGCAGCCCAGTTCAAAAGCAAAAACACTGGCATACTTTTTGTGTTTGTTGTTATGTATGATAAAGCAAAATAACCAGCAGGCAAGGAGCATGTCTGGACTCCCTCAATTTTCTATTTCATGCTAAGATTAAGATGTGGCTGTCACTTGTCCCTACTCTTGCTTTATGCAGGATGAACCAGCTCAAAACCTGGTTTGTATTGCAACTCTCTAGGTGGCAGAGTGAATATGCTGCTGTCTTTGAAGAAGGAGATCCATACAGCCAGAAAGAGAAAACAGGATAGGACAGTGCAGCTTCTGTACAGTGCCATTTACAAGGTTTTACATACAATGCTATTTATGGACCCAAAGTCCTGCCCTTGCATATGCTGTGTGAAGCTTCTGTGTAGCAAAACTATACATACATACTATATAAACATTCATATAAATAAAAGTCTACCATTAAAGAAGAAAGATGTTGACATATCATTGTGTAAATGATACGTCCTAACTAATGCAGCCCGAAACAGGACCCCAACTCACTCAGCAGCTTTCAGCTGAATCTTCATAAACCCTTTACTTCCACCTAAAAAAAATTACAAACACATACATTATGGGTCTTTTGAAATAAAACGACTAAAAATGACAGAGATTAGAAATGAAAGGGTAGATAAACCTCTATCCTCCTTCCCCACTGCCATGATGTATTATTTTCTTCAGGCTCGTACCTCAGCCAACAGCCTTTCTATTACAGCAAGTGTGTCTTCCCAGGTCCTTGAGAGAAGTCTTGGTGAGTTTCCCCACTTCAGTGCTCTGACTGCTTGTCAGCTTCCTGCTTTCCATGGGCACTCACCATTCCCAGTGCCCCACAGGTTCCATCCCCCTGATGCCTCTTGCTTCCTTCCTTCCAGCAGCAACACCTGGGAAAGTTTTCCCTGAACTTGCTCCCAGGGATGAGCCAATGTCTCCCTGACCTTTACACAATATCCCACAACTCTCATGCATCCACTAAAATAAAGGAAAGAAATGCCTTCTTTTTGGCTGCCTCTTTTGGCTACCTCTTTAAAAGGAAGATGACATACATTGATGAAAAACTAGCCAGCAAACACATCAACCAGGTGCCATCTATCACAGGTCTCCCTATCCTCAAGTAGCTGACAACTCAGCTTTATTCCCTCTACCTCTCTGTGGGCCTCAAAGCTCTCTGAAAACAGGTATTGATCCAAGGCGTTGCAAGGATAGAGCCTTTTGAGTAGCTCTGTGCCATCATTTTTTCTGAGGATCTGAAAATACAGAAAGACTGGGTCAGCTCACACTGAGCCTGGACTTAACCTGGACAGGTGCAGGAGTGGCAGTGTCTGCCCCAACTGAAGACACCCAGGATATTCTCTCTGCAACTTACTGCCATGAAACATTTGCTCTCTGCAAAGGTGTATTTTTTATTGATCAGCCACTCTCAACCAGATTAAGTTTTTTTTATTACCTTCATCAACTTACTATCTGTCACTTTCAATTTTACTGACTCATATTTAAGAATAATGTTAATTATTTTATTGTATTTGTTGTAAATCTAGCCTATGCTAAGAGCTATAATGCAAATCTTTTGCAACCTGAATCTTGATTATAATTTTAAAAAAATGTTTTGTATTGTTTGTATTGCCACAGTGTTCACAAACCAATGATGACTGGGATGCAGCAGGAGAGACTGGCTTCTCATCTCTAATTAAAACCAAAAAAAAATTAACAAATGGATTGAGATTATGACATGGTCCTGAACTGTTACTTCAGACATGTCTTCTAACAGACATGCAACATTAAACAAGGAAAAGGAAAAACCATCAACATAAAACAGTTAATATAGATAATTTTCCTGGTGGTCTGGGGTTTTTTTCCAATTAAATCTACATAAAGTAGAACTAAAAAGTCTGAGCATCAGCTCACTTTTGGGGTGCAGTGGCACAGGCAGCAGACATTTTATAAACATTTCAGAAAATACATTTCACAAACATCGAATTTAGAAAAAAAATCAATTCTCTTCAGATTTTCCAGAAGTATTTAATCTAGGCTTTAATTTTTCAGCTTTAAAGTTTTCAATATAAAATATTACTCCCTGGGCTAAAAAGAGATAAAAGGACTAAAATCTGCCTTCTAAAGAAAAAGGTAATGTAGCCAATTTGTAGGGAGATTAATAATGTGTGCCTTTACACCAGATTGTCAGAATAAGGCAAACTGCAAACTAAACATATATAATTTACTCATGAGCTGGAAAATCCTGCAGGTTAAAATGAGATACCAGTGACAACAAGTCACAAAACAGTCACAAGATTTTTCTGTGGTATTTTAGGGGTTGGGTTACAGAAATGAACAGTTGGGGGGGAAAAAAATCTATAAAATGTTAAACCAGCAAGAAAGAGTAGTCAAGAATAAATATGTGACTATGGATAGGACTTTGCTGTCTGCTGAAGAATTAAATATAAGAAACTGGTAGCACAGGTGTCCTGCTTACCCTGCTCATGGCCTCATCCGGCAGAGGACCTCACAGTCCAGAGCTCTGGTGCTTGGTCTTAATACTCTTTTCACACATTTTGATTTAAAGACTCATTGTCAGTGATACTCAGGGAATCACAACTAGGTCCTTCTCTTCTGAGGCTGTTTATGGGGTGTCAGTCTGTACCTCTTAGACTACAGAGACCTGATGCTGTTGACTAACAGAGAAGCAACCTGGCTCACTGTCTTGCAGTAAGCTTCTGTGATAAAAGAAATCAAAACCAAGACCCTGAACCTCAACTTTTGTGTCAGAAAGATAGGAAATAAGTAGCACTTTGATATGTAAAGCAATAAACCGGTGTTTCTCTATTTGTCACAATTACCAAGGGACACACTTTGGGGAAGGATATGCTTCTGTACAGCTGCATTATCATTCCCAAGCATCTGTGATCTGTTGTGATGAGATCAATATTACAGGAAATTTCTTCTCTTGCTCATCTTAGAAAGATTTTTAAATGTTCTTCTCTGACAGAGACAGTCATCTAAGGGGAGAAGTGGTGCACCACATACAGATGTGCATCTCGAGAAGACAAGATCTCTAGTCTTCTATTGTCTGAGAAAGACCTTATTCACTAACTACTCATAAACCACATTACTTTTGCAAAAATTTTCTTGAAAATATTTTAATTCTCTTTTGAAACTATGACCTACTTAACTTTCCATCCTGCATTTAGAGCCCTAAATCTGGAAGACAAACCCTACTTTGCTTGCAGGTATCTTGAATAAAGAAATCCAAATGCCTGTGACAGTGTCCTTAGGGACACAGAGGTTCTGGGAGCAACTCACTTGATCCAGAATTGCAGACAATGAGACCTCAGAAGCAAGCTCACTGCCTAAAGAGTGAAGGGGAAGAATAAACAGGATGTCCTGTAAAAATGATACATAAAACTTTTGGGGTTTTGGTGGGAGATTTATTATTTTGATGTGGTTCAAGGTGTCTTTTCATGCCAGGCTGGCAACAACACCAATATTCACTTTCACAAATATAGAAGAAGTGTCAGTGGGATAGTCAATAGAGGTTACTGCTGGTAAATCCTGTTTGAACTGAGTATTGACGTCAAATATTTTCTTATCACCCTGATAAAGATGAGGGACACCTGAGATGCAAACCCAAATCTCCCCAAATGCTGACTGCCTACGACATTGGCCTCCCTTATAAGCCCTACAACTCGAGAGAAGTGTTTTGGCAAGGTATCCCTAGCAACTTTGCTATTTCTCGTGGCTAAAAACTGTAGTGACCTCATCAAATTTGCTGTCTTGTCTAACCAATCTCACCTACAGAAGAGTTGAGGTCAGCCACTGTGTCCTCAGTGCAGCGTTAGAAGAGATGAAGTAATAACCTCTCTTCCCTCATTCCTTCCTCCTATATTCTCTTTTCTGTTTTCACTGCTCATGACTACAAGGGTATACATGGTTTGTTGCATCCACTATATGACAGAATTTCCTTTTGTTTCTTTACCCCACAATCAATCAGCCTGTGAAAATAATTCTGATTCTAGACCAACACAAAATTACTGGATAATTAATTTTGTTTCAAATTCTGGCCATCTGTACAGAATCTCAAAAGGCAGGTGCCTAAAATTATCCTTGAGAATACCTGTGGAAAAATACTGATCATCCAGCTATTTGCATACCTACCACATTAAATACAGAGAGGGGGAGCTTTGAAAATTCTGGCATAGATTTCAATGCTCTCTGCAATAATCTTAGATAAATTGCATTCTGCCTGTGCTTCAAAACCCCACTTCAAACACTTGTGCCAGCAAAATGTTGCCATTTTAATTCTGAGCAAACTGTGGATCACCTGCTGAGTCCAATGTTAGGTCTAAAGTTTTCTGTCATTTAAAAGCAGTCTTCTGACTTAAATATAAAATCAGTGGCTTACACAGTGAATCATTATAAATCTCTTGCAAGCTTTTAAATCAATCAGTCAAGCTTAGAAAGCAGTGATTTGGAGAATCATAGCTCTGAGGCTTTGGGGCCTTTTTGTGCAAGAGTAATAAAAGTAAACCATTTTGTAGCTTTTAGGAATAGTGGTTAGTTTGCTTTTTCCTTCCCAAGGAGTACCTAGTTTTGACTAAGTGGGTTTACCACAGTATTTGTTAAAAAAAAAAAAAAATTACTTAATATTATTTTTAAACTCTAAAAGATAGAATAACACAAAAAAAAAAAAAAAAACACATTTTTCTTTTGCTTAAACATAAAACTTGGTCTAAAATGATCCTTTACTCAAAAGATAAATTATTTTCTGGCTAATAATGAAGACTGAAAATTCTAAATGCTTTTCAGTGCAAGAGTAGTCAAACAATTGCTCCACCAGTGGCAAAAGTAGTGCCACCCAGAATTATGGATGCTTAGCCTTTTCCATAAATACAACACAGTTTTCAGCTGCTCATAACTTTGGCAGAGCTGAATCATGAAGCTGTAATTTTCTATGTATTTGCCTGGCTATAATGTTTGTTGGGGAAGAAGCAGCAATTCAGCAAAGGACTTCAGAAGTTTGTCAGAACAAGATTAGAGAAAAAAATTTATTAATGAAAACTGTATTTGATTCCATACATCTTCTGCAAATTTTCCTATTTGGCTAGGACTGTTGGCCACCAATTATGCTTTTTAGTTACCTTCATAACCCCTAGTGTTGGATGTAAAATGCATCTTTGTGACAAGTGGTACAGTGTCTGATTTGCTCTGTCTCTGCTTACTTTTGTGTGTTCTTCTATATATATATGTGTCTACATTGCTTATATATGTGTATGTATATGTATAGTCAAATACATATACAAAAAGTATATATGTACATGTGTATATTTGTTTTTCTTTCCATCATCTCCACTCTGGCAGAGGTGAAACCCCTGGAAAAAGAGGGCTGCATCCATCCTAAGAAGAAGATTTCTTTCTGGGAGAGGTTTTTTAAGCAATCAAAGACAAAAAGGCATAAGCATATGCAGAGTGGACTGGGAGGCTCCTGAAGGAGCAAAGGACCTTGTTACAGTGGGGAGAGTGGGAGAAGCCATATCCAAGCTTTAGGAGTGACAGAAAGCAGGATATTTTTCATGACCAGAGGGGTTGCATGGAGTTTGTGGAGCTTTATCAGGAAATTAATCTTGCCATGCTGGAAAGCCAGGATGGGGAAAACTAAGAAACAATCCAGAAAGACATAATATGGAGAGTGGTATCTAGTTTCAGCTTTTTACTTTAAGTGGTGCCACTGAATATACTTACTAAGGACAGACATTGTTTTTCAGGCTATTATTATGTATTTTAACCAAACCAAGCTTTACTGACTGGAAGCCCAGAGGTGCACGTTGGCATGCTTGCTGCACTGTAAATTTGCTACACAAGGATTCAGCTGAGTCCAGGTCTTATTGCCCTCCACGTCCAAGGCAGGAGTCCTTGTGTTAGTCTGGGATCTGCATCTGTCCCTCAGCTGCTGGCAGATCTATCAGTTTCTCAGCTAGGGTGCACAGCTGACTCTCTGTAACACAAAAGAAGGAAGACAGAGACTTAGGGATCTGTGAGTCATTTTCCTCCTCTCAACAACACAAAGCACCTTTGGTTATGGACCTGAAGGTCTATGCTGTGTGCCACATCCCTCACTCACTGATGTGTTTCAAGAGGGAAAGAGGCACTGAGAACAAAAAATCACAGATAATTGGTTGATGTTTGCAGTGATTTTTTGCGATGTGGTGTTTGTGACAGTGTGAGGAAACTACTAAACTGCTGGAGCAGCCACACACAGTCAGCACAATATTCCATCTGTTTGAGTCATCCGATTTTGATAGCATCTACCGCTGGTTAAATCAAGACATAATCTCACTAACAGACAGTGACAAAATTTCCTCTGGAAAATAAGTTTTCCTGCTGTCCCTGATGACCTGTACTTTAAACTATAAAATAGATGGGGACAGACACTCTAAAATTATTTTATCAAACACAACAGTGCATGTAGTCATTTTGTGCAACTATGCTTTTTAAGTTATATTCTTGCAACAAATACCAGGTCTTTGGCTCCTGTCGACTCTTGGAATAATGTGTTTCACATATTAATTATGCATTGTATAAAAGAACATTTCCTTTGATCCATTTTAAATGTTGCTCTTTGACTGCATGGAGAGCTCCTTTGTTCTTGTACAGTGCAGGGTACAGGAGCAGCACGTCCCTCACCTGCACTTCTCTTGGCTTCAGTGAGGCTGGGAAGTGCTCAGGTCCCTTGAAAACAAAAAGGCTAATTGAGTGACTTCTTGTGGATTTAGGAGTCCAAACTTACACACACTATGTTAAAACAATTCTGCAATTAAACAAAACCCACTATTTTCTTTCTCAGTGACTGAGCCCCTTCTGCTTTCACATCAGAGTTAGAAGGTATTCTTGATATTGTTTCATTATTGTTCAAGTTATGCATGAAATTTATCATGCAAGCAATATAAAACATATTTTTACATAATACCCTAAGACAAACCATGTGTAATCGATGGCAAAAACCATGTGCAAATCTCTGCCTTTGGTCATCTTCGGATCAGAGCTGTGGTCCATTTTGTTCATACCATAAACTTTATTCCAGCAAATTTTGCTTGTAATTCCCTAAGCTTTGTGCCTTTCTGCCTATGGTACTGAATTAACATAATTCTATTGAATTATATTTCTCATTCATGTTAAACTGAAAAAAAATTAAGGGCTTGCAGCAAACTAAATTCAGGTAGATATAACATCATAGGAGCAGTGTTTGAATAGAAACATGAATCAGGTAATAAATAGCTCTCTTTGATCATTGTTTTTAAAATCTCTTGAACCATACTTTGATTAGTTCTATTTAATATTTAACATCTGGTTAGTCAATTTCAATCTGCAACGAGTGCTGCTGGAAAAAATTCTATGCTGACTAAATACATTTATAATACTACAAAGCCAATGTGTAATTGATTTTAGTTGCCATAAAAGGATTATGTTAACTTTTCTTAATCCATATATTAGGGTTTCGTGAAGTCCAGTGAATTCACACTAGGGATACTAAGTGTTTATTCCTCATCAATATTTTATGTAAAAATGATAGGACTATATTTTAGCCTAAGTACTGCTTGTTAGTTTTTCCTCTGGAAAACAGCTAAAATGTAGAAAAGTGCTGCTGTAGCACTGTGCAGTGAAGGACTGTTTGGTGTTTTCTGGCTTTATATTAGCCTAAAAAACATCCTACTGCACTGAAATTTGGCATAGCTGTAAAATACCAAAGACAGTTCCTTCTTCCACTAAAGAGGTATGATATATTTAATTTTTTCTTTCATTTTCATAATTGAGCAAAAAAGTATAAAATTCTAGCCTAGTTAAAGGCTTGATTTAGTAAACATAGTATTTCAGACCAATGTGAGTTTAGGAAGCCATGAAACTTACTAGTAGCCACTGATGCTGGCTATACCCAATTGCTCATGTTAACCCAGGCAATTTGGTAATCCTGTTTATCTCCAGCCTCACAAAATTATTACTGTACCAATATTAAATTTAAAGTCGTTATGTGTCTTAAACAAAGGCAGAATTCATACAAGACAAAACTGAAGGTCTTCGCCTATGTCAGGAGAGTTTATTTTATGAAAAATTCCCTGTTTAATTGGTCAAGATCATGTGCAGTGCTATGCACAACTGTAACTAGAAGCATGAGATCAGGCAGTGCTAGTTGATAAGGATTACATCTCCTCCTTGCCACAGTAAATCCATCCTTAAGCTCGAATAGATAATCAAAAAGGGCTTATTCCGAACATTGGCCTTAAAGTGAAGAATGAAACAATATCCACCCCACTACATAATATTGGGTCAGAAACCAATATTTTGCTCCAAGGACAAATGCCATGGACCACTTAACAAGTACCTCTTCACAAGAAAGTGTCTGACAGAGAGGCAGTTGATATGGTCTAATTTAGACTTGGGGGCAACAGTATGTTTATCACAGTAGTATCCACACAATTTTCATGACTGATGCTCATTGATCATTCTGTTACATGAAATTCACATTATTCTTGCCTCCACTGTAGTACTAAATAAATCACAGCAGCTTAAAATAACTGATCAAAATTATAAACACTTTCACCATTTCCAAGAACAAATGGAACTACACACACTTTTTTCTCCTTACCCTAGCTGTACTGCTCAGAATTTGAATTTCTATTGCTCATAAAGTATCCCAATATATTTTCCTAGTTATTCCTTTAGATTGACTAGTTCAAATAAGTGTTATAAATTGTGAAGGATTTGGTGAAGACGAACCTGAAAATGTTATTGTGAATTCCTAAGTTATGAACCAGGGCCTCAGTTCAGGCAAAGTGGTACCTTTGGCCCTGAGAAGCAAAAATGTCTAGATGACTTTATTGGTATGTGCTTGAGCACACATAGACTTTCAAGCACTAGATAGTGGCCTTGTGCCTCCTTGTCCTGGATTTAGATACCTGCTTTTCACCAGAGCCCTTCAAAAGGCAACAGATTTTTTTTTTCAGTCTTGCATCTTGCCCTGTGTGTTCCTCACAGGGAAGAACCAGACATATGCTTGCAAGCAAAAGATGAATTTCTGAGGCAGAAAATTACTAAGCAATAAGGACAATCCAAAAATTAGTGTCTCCTACAGTCATAGCTCCTATTTTATGTTTCCATAAATTATTTTCCTCTGTTCTTTTATCTTCACTAGAATACAGATTTACAGCATAATAGTAAAATTTATATGAACTAGTAGGCAACTGCACTTTAAACCACTTGTTGATTTAAATCTTCACCTCAAACTACTCACACTAATGAAAAAGGCAAGTCTTTCACTTTGGTTTGTCCAGGGCATCCCTAAAATCCCTCTGCTTAACACATAAGCAACAATTTATATATTTGGGCCATACACACAAATAAATGAGTGTTGTACAGGAAAAAGACCAAAATGTCCCTTCCATTATGCCAACTGTTGGCTATAGCCCAACACAAAATTTACATTATTTGCAATCTAAAAATATTTGAGCAACATTGAGGCATTTGTTTTAAAACTAGGACCCCTCAGCCCTGAAAACAGTGGTTAATAATGGAACGAGTTTATTCCTTAGCAGCAGTGCTACATTGCTAGCTCTGAACACTTCTTTTTCAAAGTTAGCATATGGTGTATAAATGATACATGACTTTGGGGTGTATTTCCGTGAAAAAAAAAGCTATTCCAACCTCTGTTCTACCTATGAAACATCATCCTGTTATATGTTTAGACAGCTGAAATATAAATATATGATTAAATGTCCCTGTACATTGTTTGCCTACTAGTGTTATCCTTTTCACAAGTCCTTGGTATAAGGTAGGGACAAATTTCTATTGTTTTTACAGAACTCCCCCAAACAGCAAGTCTGAACAGATCCAATGTGGTTGCTGTGTAAGGTAGCCAAGCTCAATGCAAAAAGTTCTTCACCCACTAGTGTGGAAAAACAGCCCCTGGACTGACAGAAAACCCCTAGGAGGGATATTTAAATCTTAAGTAAGTGGTCAGGTAAGTGCCTGCAGAAGCAAAAGGACAGATAGCATATTTGGTATGCTAATAGAAACCTATTTACTGGAGGAAGTGACAAAAACATCAATCAAATCAGAAAGGGCTATTAAGAACCGTTAACTCCCTTTCATATGAGCAATGATTTCCATTGGGAAGCAAATAAATATTCATGACAGGGAGCAGTGACAGAAATTTCACCAAAATTACACTCTGGCAAGGTTTCCACACTAGACAAATCTTTAGGAGAGACAGTTGGAAGAACATGTTGGAAGGGGACTGAGTATTTAGAGAACGTTACACAAGTCCCAGAAAAAAAACTATTTCTGTCTTCTCTTTTCCTTCCTTGAAAATCTGCTGCTGATGTTGTCTTTCAATATTGTCCACTAATCTATCCAAAACTGAGATTTTAAAGGATTTAAAGACCACTTCAGTGTCATTAGAAGGGTCCATCCCCTTATGTTTGTTTTGGTATCTTCTCAAAAATATCTTTTTGTTCTTCAAAAGATAAAATGTCTTGCAAAAATTAATAGCAGATTCTGATATTCCACACCATTTGAAAATAAGGTTTGAGATTTTTATGCAGCTAATTCTGCCTAGAGAACTCTAGATTTAATACAAAATAAAAAAAAAAGTTATTATGCATTTACAATATCTCAGAACCAGTTTGGAAAATAAGCACTTGCTGGATTTTTTTATTTCTGTAAGAAATAAATAAATGTTTGACTCCTATTTCCTCCTTTTAGGCTGACACATGGGAAGGCAAATTTTAGCTTCATATATCCCTTTTCCACTTGTTCAGGAAAGGAACATTTTTGTCCTTTTCTAAGAAAAAAAATCAATGCAAGTTAATAAATATAACAGCTCACATTGCATTAGTGCATTAGTAACGTAGTCTGAAATGAAATAACCTACTTACAAATATGGCAGTCTTCCATGCCAAGTTTCAGCCTGGAGCAAATTTTTATGGCTAAGTTATGAACCTCTAAAATGATGACACGTTCTTAATACACTGTCTTAAATGTCTTCATCTTTAACTTTTTTTTTTTATCAATTAAGGGATATTTTTCAGATATCTTTTCAGATTGGTTGTTTACAGGGAGTTAACTGTTAAGAATAAATGTTTATGTCTTGTCTCAGTGCATGGAAGAGATTTTTGCATAGAGAAGTGGAATATTTTGCCTGAGATTTTCAATGGAAAGAGGAAAAGAATACTCTAGCTCATTTCCTTAAAAACCTTCTCATACTTTATCAAGATTGTGTGTCAAAATCACAGGAAGAAAATATTTCTTCACATCTTTATGCTGAGAGGCTTAGCAATTTAAGGAATAAAGATATTTTTTTTTCTTTTTCTGTGAAGGCTCACTGATTTTGTAAAGGGTTTGGGGAATGCTTTGTTTTGTACTTTCTACTTCCTAGATGCATCATAGTGGTCCAGACGTAGATCTCTAAAACTGGTACATAAAAGATGAAATATGTGTAAAACTTAAACATAAAATTTCATTTCAGCTTGTTGCTGGTGTATAGCAAGGGTCAGGGACTTGAAGAGGGCAAATGTAAGACTGAGAAAAAAGCTGGTGGTTTTTATACACTCAGGGATAAATAGGTTCAACACCAAGGGTCCAACACCATTTAGTCACTCAAGTTAGGCATCAAGAGTCACCTGAAATGCATCTAAGCAAGCCTACAGAGATGACAGGTATGACAAAAAACTTATGGAAAGCCCAACCTGGATTGGCAGATGAAGACAGCAGAAAACCCAGGCTACCTCATGTGACAGCAGTCTCCTGCTCTGGCAGAGAAATTTTGCTTGTAGGGTGGGATTCAGTTTGAGATCAGATCTTCTATACATCAGTGTCTATATTTAAGTTTCCTGCCTAAGAGAGGAGCTCAGTCTAAATGTCACTATCAAGTATCATTTGACTGTGTTGGAAGAACCAGATGCTGTTCCAGAAGTGCTCAGGGTTTAATTTGGGTCCCATGTCACATCTTCCAGCCCTGTGTGCATAGCAAGGATGTCTTGAAAGGCTTGAGATGCCTCTTTCCAGACAGATGACCCCTGTCACAGATGTCTGAGCTGTCTTTACAGTCAGCACAGTTATAGTCTATAGAAACTAGAAAGCTATTTGTTTTCCTCTAAAATAGACATGCTAGATGAGATTCATTTGCCTAAAGAAAGGCACTTGTGGCCATTTCAGAGGTTCTCATGAACCTGAGACATCCTCATAGGCCTGGTAGACATGACACAAAACTTTTGGGAAACTTGTAGCCTCCTGGGGCAGCAACTGGAATTAGCTGAAATCCCTCAGAGCATCTGATATAACCTATTTTAGGCATGAATTTCACCATAAGCCTTCTTTGAGTCAGTGGTAGCCTAGATGCCATACCCTGAGGACACCATAGGGCATGACTCAGCTGCTCATTTGTAGGCATCCCATTGCTTTGGAGATCTCCCAGGCATGTTGAACACTGACACAGGGTGACAGAAATTACAGAACCTGTAGGAAACCCATATCCTTCTGTCATAGCTGCTTAAGTCCCAATTCTCAGGTAAATGCTTGGATATCTCAGGTAAATGCACACCTGTGTGTAGGCAACTGATCCTGGTCCTAAATATCTGCAGACTGTTAAGGACTTCTGGGGGTATTTGGGGTGAGGTGGGAGGGTTTTTCTGTTTATTTGTTTATTTGTTGTGGGGTTTGTTATTTTTTTAATATTACAACAATAAAGGCGAGGTAAGAGTGGGGGAATCAAATCTCAGTAACGAGAATCACCCTGAATATTGATTATATGCTAGGGAGACTATGAAATGAGAGTTCAAGAAAACCTCTGTGGAGGTGAAGAGACATTAGCTGCAGCACTTTCAGTGAAGTTCAAAATTACTGTACGTGCATTTACCCATTTTAAAACTTCAGTCTCAAGTGTCCGCTTTATTTTTTGTGTGCATCCTAGGCAGCAATTTGCATTTGCATGGTATATATAGTCAAGTTCAGTTGTGGCAACTGTACAAAACACTGCAAATCTGATTTGTATGACAGTCTAGCACCAATTTCGCTGTAGTGCTGACACAACATCATCACACCTCAGTGAAAAACTGCACCATGCGTGCAAGTCCTTAACGGCATGAACTAAAGCACATGAATTTGCATACAATCGTATCATCAGCTCCGTTCCTAAAACAGGTATTCTTTCCAAATTGACCCTCAATTTTCTGGTCATTAGCAACATTACAGTCATAGTGCAGTTACTAAATATATAATGTATCTGTACATAATTACATTGCTGCAGTACATCTCATCCTAATGGACAAACAGGGAGATTCAAGTGCTACCACCTAGTCTTTGCATTCACTTCTGTTTTGTAAAAGGATGGTGTATCAAACATTGTGTAACTGCTAAATCATTACTTGGAGGAAGGCATCTAGTCTCATGTCTGTTTATTGTCCTTATTAATGTGCATTTTCAGGCAAGGGATAGAGTTTCTTGATGTCAGCTAAACATCAATACCATGTCACAAAACAGCGCTTCTAATTCTGGTGCTGCATTAAACTAACATAAAAAGTTCCATGCATTTCTTTGAATAATATACCATGAAAGCTCTCAAAAATAAAGTGGTATTTTATGACATCACCAGTCATCTACAGTTTCTTAATTCTAAAACCAGTAATATGTGGGCTTCAGGGAATGAGAGCCAATGCTGCTCTGTGATCTGAAGGTTATGCCTAACGACTGTGGTTGCAAAGTATCTCTGTTCTTTCCACACTGACAGTCTACATCAAGACAAGGGCTGACTCACTGGTCAAAGTCAGCCACGTATGCCCTTTGACCACTCTGCAGTTCAGCCTTTTTTGTTATGGAAGCTGTGAGATGTGATTAGATTGTTGCTTCTCATAACAAAAATAAAAAATGTACAGCCATCAAAACCCTTCATCTTCATTCAAAGGTCTGAGAAATATTATAGTCACTGTCAGGTTTTAATAATGTAAATCTCTGGACCTTTTCTTTGCAAATATCTACCTTTGAAAATGTAAATAAATGTAGCCCAACCCATCAGGGTTGAAGTTTATCTCAGTTTTTACAGACATGACAATAGACTTATGAATTGTAGGTGCTTTTAAAGATCAGCATTTTTAGGACCTTTGTAAATGAAAGAAAGTACTTGGA
Source organism: Scytalopus superciliaris (assembly GCA_013400415.1). NCBI lineage: Eukaryota > Metazoa > Chordata > Aves > Passeriformes > Rhinocryptidae > Scytalopus > Scytalopus superciliaris. Next base: position 457,332 of record VXBX01000122.1, on the reverse strand, counting down.
GTGAAACTCTAAAAGTAGCTGTCAGAGCTGCACGTATAAAACTAAAGCTACAATTTTGTAACAAGATCAGAAGGGACCAATCTGGTCAGAAAATATAACAACAGTTATTCAGGAATACTTACCTATCTGATCATATTCAAATATAATAAATAAAAAAGCTAAAATACAGTGTGAAGAGATTCAGTTGCATAGGTAAATCAATCAATAACTACTGCTTGCACCCCTGAGTGATGCCTGAGAATGCTATCCATGTGAAAACCACTGGTACCCACCAGATGAGAATTTGTGACCATATTTGATTTTACAACGAAAGAGATTATTCCCTGTCTGGATCTAGCACAACTCAGGACGAATCGCATCTTTTTAAGTGGTTAAGTTATCAGAATTTATCTTTCCAATATAACTTGAAATGCCACGTCATGATTTTTCTTGATGTTGGCTTAGGGTAACATTTTCTATGCAAGTGTTTACTTGCCAATTTTAATGACTGAAAGGTTAACATGTAGTAGTCAAATCACAGGGTGAAGATAATTTCTGCAAATTCAGAATACCTCGCTGTCCAGACTGTAATGACTACAGCCCCTTTATGAGCTTCTTTAAGAACCTAATAGAACATTGTGGTGGTTTAGGTCAGTGGGTGCATCTATAGTCACTCTTGTTCCCTTTGAGTTATAGAGACAAACTCAACCACATGTCTCTGAGCAGGAATGTGTGGACACTGCTGGAGCTCAGCTTTCCCACCTATCTCAACATCTCTCCTCTTGCCATAAGATAAAATCAATCTGAAGAAGAACCAAAATATCCTACAGGAGGAGCTGGGTGACCTTCAGTGCCGGAATACAAGAAATGGATTACTGTGAAAAAATGAAAGGTCGCATAACTAAGAACTAGTAGAAAGAATTTGGATTATAGGTTGGGAACTCACAAATTAGAAATTACAGAGGAGAAAGAACAGGTTGTGTCAGTCAATCACAGAATCCTTATGTGTGCCTGTGTGTTTTAGCTGCAAAAAGCCAGCTCCTAAAGCATATCAGGGAAGGTATATCTATCAGATACAGGAAAATATTAATGCCATCACACAGAATTCACATTTCACCTGGAATATTGTGTGTAGCCCTGTTTATTCAGGAAAGATTAATTCAGATGGGAAAAAAAGTCTGGAGAAAGGCTAATAAAATAGTTATGGGAATGAGAAGGAGAGATCAGAAAGGAGACTAAGGCTGCGGTTGCATGTTTTCATGATACTTCTGCCAGCAGCAGCCCAGCCACGTGCTGTTCCTGACCGCTCATCACCGCCCACTCCTGTCACAGGACTCGGACCCCATGACTTGCCATCTTTGCTCCTTGGCAATTCAGACAGGGGGAAAAATAGGGTTAGCATGTCTAACATGGGTGTAACCTGCACATGATTTAATCTGGGGGGAAGTTGAATGATCTCTCCTATCCTTCTGAGTGCTGAGGTTTTTGAGTTGCTTTCTTATAGAAGGAGTGAGGGCAAAAATGTTACAGGTTTCCAAGGGGACTGTGGTAAGATAGTAATTAATATTACATGGCACAGAACCTTTAAAAGCAAAGAGATGGACAGAGGACTGTCAGTGTGCCTTCCAGTCCCGTGTTCTTTTACTAGTCTCATACTTGTTTCTATGTATATGAAAGACTTCAGAGATTTATGTCATTTTTTATCTTTACTGCAATAAAAAAAAAAAAAAAGGAAAAAAAAAGGTAATAGCACAGATCTAGAAGAGAAATATTCCTCCAAAGGAAGAAGAATGGATTCATAAAGCTTGGCAAATTACAGGCATTGACAAATTAACTCTCTGGCTAAGAGATCAATATCAAGATTGTGCTGCAGCTTGGGCTCCATTCCATGTGTCCCACAAAAGGCTAAACACCCTGCTAAACCATTCCTTTTTATTGTCATTTTAAATAAAAGAATGACAATTTTATCATTCAGAGGACCTAGGAGTAGCTAATTGATATTTAGATCTCTCCTCTTGCATCTTACACTGAACACATGTGTGCATGCATGTGGGTGTTTGTGTGTGTGAATAAAGTGGTATAAAGTTGAATTAGTATTTATTATTTTAATGAGAATAATCCCCATGGTGCACAATTGCTATTCTATTGCAAAAGCAACTGCTGTGTACTAGTTTCTCTAGGAATTTTTAGTGACCATATTTATGAAAACAATGTAGAAAAACAACATTTCAATGGAAAAGCAGAAAGAGATTGAGTAATGGTGCGTCAAACTTACCAGGGTTTGGCCCTGTATGTCCCCACTGGTTTTTCAGGTCAATCTCAGCTTGCCAGAAGTTTTTCCAGTCTTGTCCACATCAGGAGTTTCCCAGCATACATGCTCACATATTTTTGCACCAGTGTAATTCCTGTGTTTCACTTTGCAAAAATATTCTACCACTATTGAAATAATGTCTATTATTAAAAAGCAAAGCTCCCCACAGATCCCACCCTGTGAAGAGAAGAATCAGTAGTCACCATTTTAGCAAGTGGAAAGAAAAAGAAGATCCATATTTAATAGTAGCCTTCAGATACTTTGGATGGCTGGTATTTTAAGACAGTCATAAACTCAGCCTCGCTGGCCTGTTAAAGAGGAATATGGCTGCTTTGCAACACCAAAGCAGTGCAAAATGGATAGAGCACATCAGCGAAAATGGTCCCAGATGTCTTAAATAATAAAATAATATACTAAATGCTTTGCAGTGCTAATGTGCCTTGTGCACACAGATCTCAAGGCACCTTACAGACATTAATGAATTAAGCCCTGTAAAGTGGGTAAGTATTATCCATATTATGCCCAAGGGGAAACTGAGAAACAAAGATGTAAGATGATGGTCCAGGAAGTCTGTGACAGACATGGGAATAGAACCCAGGTCTCCTGGTCCCCACTACAGGGCTGGAGCAACAAAATGCTCTCTAAATTCATCTGTCAGTTATTTTTTAAGTAAATTTAGTCCTTATGAAATTGACAGCCCCAAAGACTGAAGTGCTCTATTAAACCACAGCACAGGTACATCACAAGCACTGGCTGAGCACATCTTTCCCACGCTGTCTCCATAATAAGCATCAACTGCACTTGTTTGGAGACTGTGGGCTGGTCTCTTTGCAGCCTGCCTATTCAGGTCTCAGTTTCCTCAATAGAGTTTATTAAACTACATACAAGGTGGAGCTCATTCAATGTGAGCTGGTAATAACAGCTGGTGACAAATTGTTATTCGAACTAAGGACTGAGACTGACTGTTCGCCACTTTTGTGTCCAGCCTCCATTTAGCAGGGCAGATTTTTGCTCAGAATTACAAAAATCATATGTCAAATGCCTTGAAATTTCTTAATATTATTAAGAAACTGGACTGTGGAGTGCCCTTGCAACTGCCTCTCACCCAGGCTGAATAAATTCTGGTCGATCAGGCTGACCTTCAAAAGGTCAAACAACATTGGTGGCTCTCCATGCAATTTGCCTCAGCTTACCAATGTCTTTCCTGTACTGGGGAGCCAAACCTGGCTCCAGCATTCTGGATACAGATTAGTGACTACTGAAAAGTCAGAGGATAAAATTTTCCCTTGATCAGCTGTCTCCATACCTGTTGCTACTGCCCAGGATGTTGTTAGCCTCCATCACTTTCAGGGAACAATGCTAGCTCAAGTTTAGCCCCCTTGCTCAGCAGAATGGGGTAGGCAGTGATAGAAAGCGATGCACTTTGACAGTTTCAAATCCATAGTGTTTCTGCACAAATGTTTCTGTGTTCTCATTTGCACCCTGTCCTCACTAGCCCCACCTGTTATACTGCCTTTTGCACTGGAATTCAGTTATGAGTTCCAAGCCAGTCTCCTGATACCTCCACCAGCTTACCTACACTTCAGAGCTTGAAAATTGAGCCTACACTTTCTTGAGCTTGAAAATTATTGCCCTTAAAGACCTGCCAGTTTTCCTAAACTCCTTTTTCCTTTGATGCTGCCTCCTACAGGATCTCACCTATCACTTCTCTGAGAAAACCAGTCTGGCCATTCTGAGCCCATGGTCTGTGCTCTGCTACTTGCCTGCCTTGCTCCCTTTAAGATGTTGTAGAACATTGCTTAATAATAGCTACATCCAAGACTACCGCTGATTGTCACACCTCCTACTAGTTCTTCCAGCAGGGCAGCACCTCACTTAGCATCTGTGTTGTCTCCACAAATGTCCTGGATTGCTTCTTTCCTACTTGTAAGTTTCTGCAAGTCAAGTGATTAGGGTTCCTGATACAGGGTTTTCTGGGAGGTGTTTTATAGACAAATTGGAGACGAGGCAAGTAGTGTCCCAGTCTAACAGCACAGACCAAAGACAGGAGGTGAGCTTGTGGTTTGGTGAGCTTGAACTTATAACCCTCCTTCTCAAAAACCAATTCTAATTAGAAATACGGTATTTTTCAAAATGAGATTAATTAACTAATGGCACCATTTCTTCAGAGATGTTGCTGACACACTATCATTCAAAAGCTTTACATTTAAATTAAATGCTTTCTGAAAAAAATCATTACCTATCAAGAACTTATAAGTTTGATGTAGAAGCCACTTGGAAAAATTTTAAAGCATCTATTGTGTTGGACAAGCATGCTTCAGATTAGAAGTTTATGTTTATTAGTATGTCTCACTATCTGGAAAACCCAGTCAACTTACACATAAGCCACAAAGCACTCATATGAAAAATTAGTCTTCGCTGAGCTGGGTTGGATTAAAATCAGTGACCTATAGGTAGAAAGCTTTGTACATCATTAGTGATTCCCCAGGGCAGCCCGGTAAACACTAATGTTATGCCTTCTAGAAAGAAGCTTGTTTTCTGGAAAGATAAGCTTATTAATTCATTTTTTGACCTTTATTGAGCACTCAGGCAAGGTTGTCCACCCCCTGGATGCAAAGGTAATATATACTACATACATTGCTCTCAATGCCGCACAAGTTCTACAATTAAATATTTCTACCTTTTCTTAAACAGTCTACTTGCATTAAGTAGTAAACAAGCATTGCAAACAAAATATAAGCCTAGATTGCTTCCTGAATGTGTATCACAAGTCACAAGTTCAGTCAATCTTGCAAGTAATTTGTATTCATTTTGGAGGGGGGTGGGGGGGGTATACCTATTCACATCAAAATATTCTTGTAGTCATGGAACATTTTACCTTTTCAGTCTTGAGAGGCACTGTAACTGCATGGAAAGTTAGGAAGGAGAGCAGCAGTCTGCTGTGCTTTCTCAGGAACCATCTCTTCCTAGAAATATTCCCAGACTCCGGATCTTGGTTCTTCATGTTGATGAACCATCAGAACAGATTTTTCCCTGGTTTTGGCCCAGGCCAAACAACTTTCTTCCAGACGTTCCCAGGCATAATTTAGGAGCTAGCAAGCACCAAGGACCATGATTAAGTGGTAGCAATTTACATATGCTACCCCGGAGGGTAAGGATTTTAACAACATAGATGCCAGCCATTCCACGTCAATTAGTCTTGGTGCCAGAGAGCAGTCCTAAAATTATTTAGTTTACCGTTTTAGATCTGGTCTTGCAAAGACATAACACAGCCTTCTCTTTTAAGGTTGCTGGAGTATTTAAAAGGCAGCAGAATGAATATGGGACGTTTTTGTTTTCTTTTGGAATCAAATTGAGGACTAAGGCTTGCAGACTTCACAGGCAAGCTTGATCATCTGTAAGAATAGAACTTGAAGATTTGGATTTAAAACCATAAGCACTCATGGTGCTTTTTTAGGCACCATGGTCCACTCTGTTGACAAAAAGCTATGCAAACAGTGTGTACTAAAAAAACACATTATTTGCTTTATTCCATTTGATATTAATTGCAGTGCAGTGCAGTACACTAAGTGGCATGTGAGTCTGCTATACTGCAAGACACATTCTTGTGTCTTCAGTGTCTTCAGTGACATTATCAAGCTCTAATGTTTCTTTTTTTTGTCAAATGTGTGAGTGATAGTTACCTAGAAAAATATTTAATAATAAAGATTGTGGGGGCCATAGAACTGAGTAAAAAAGTCTCTTGGCTTGGAACTCAGTGCAAGTCAATGGACACGAAAGAGGAATTCTCATCCAAAATCAATTATCACAAATGATCCCATGGTCATGGCCGAAATCACATTACTTACAATAAATTAAAAATACCTGGCTTTTCTTTTTAAGTGCCTATAGTCTTAGATTTAGGTAAAGAAAAGAATTGTGGTCAAGTTCAATATGAGGAGGGATAATTCCAGCTTGCTATGGCTTCTGTTCTGCCCTAATTTCTTCTGCTCAGAGCCTCAGTCTTGTGTGTCTATGTCCCTTAGCACATTTCGTGCCCATTTTGGTGTCTCTGCTCCTTAAATATTTCTTTCTTTTGCTCTACAACAGTCCTATTTACCCTTGCCATTTCTCTACATGCTCTTTTCTGTCATCCCTCTTTGTACTTAAGTCTAAGATTCAACAACAGATCTTCACCTTCTTCCTTCTTATACCCTGAAACAACATGTGTTGATTGATGCAAGCTAAGAAACTAGGCTCAGAACTTCAAAATTGTTCCTGTAATTTTTCTGTATTTTTTTTCCAAAATTCTGTATGACATACCATGTGAAATTCCAGGGAGACTGGCAGGTAGGTACTGGTCAACGTGAGGTGTGGGCAGTGAAACTGGTCTTGGACAGGAGGATAATTTCTGACATAGTTACTCGTAGTGACTGCAGTTTCATAATACATAGCCAGCTCCTGAAACAGATGTCAGAAAAATAATTCTGTGACTATTTGCAAAATTACATACAGCATAAATTGACTTCATATAGACAAACACTTCTTATATGTTCATGGAAACTAAACATGAGTTAACAAGACTAATGCAGGTTTGCCTGGGTTAATGCTTGAGGAAGAAGTCATTTAAGCTAATATTCAGGATGCAAAGATCTAAAGCACACAGATTATTCTCTGCAGTTACTGTGTCAGGAGCCATAGACTGGTAAATGCAAAATTAGTAAACTGGCAAATGGAATACATTGATTGCTTTTACATAACATAATACAACTTAAAACAAATGGTCAGTGTCCTCATAAATCTTTTCTATTGCTTTTCCATGAAGACAATTAAATAATATAACAGCACCCTTCACTGCTACAAATGTGTAGTCATGAGCAATGGCTTTGTGATGAAAGAACATCACATTTTAATTCTTCAGACAGACACTAATTTTTAGTGGTCTAGTTTTCTGTAAGAATGACACTTTGAACAAGATAGTAGCAAGACCAAAACTGAAAAGTTTTCTGAAGTTTTTAGTCTTTCATAGTTGATGACAGATTCAAAATACTAGTGTTCTTTTCAAGCCATCCTTTTGTATCTAGGACACAGCAGCCAACAGAGGGAAATATTGCCATGTGAATTACATGATCAGTCTGTGCCATAAAACACAGTTTGATTTTAAACATGAACTCACCAAAAACCTTTCCTAATTGATTCAGTAAAACCTTTCAGATCACTAAGAATGTCAAGCAAGTTGAAAAACGTATCTTTGAAGAAACTGCAATGAATATTCCAAAAGAAGAAAGTGTCCACAAATAAAGCAGGTTGCTGGAAAATCATTTGCTTAATTCTAATTAATGCTGTTTCTGTCAGCTCATATACAACTGGGTAAGTAGGGAATTATATTGATGCAGACAGGATTCCTGCTTTCAGTAAGAAAATACTCCTGCACCATCTTGTTTAGCTAAAAATGAGACATTCCTTTGTTTAGTTCTGGTTATTTCTCTATCAGAAGTACACTGAAATAAGGAAAGTTGTTTTTACTGTAGCACTGAGGCAGAAAGAACGGGAAAATGTAAGGCAACTGTTCTCTGATCTTCACGTACATCAATTGCATGCAATAAATTCCCTGCTGTTTGAGCACAGACAGAATCTCAAATGCACATATACTTTTGCCATTAGAAAGTATAAACCAAATAGTGATAAACAGTGACTATTTGTTGTTTAGATTTATTTTCTGAGTAATATAACTGGGTAGAAAAAAAACCCCCAACAACCTAGTATTGAAGGATGTATCATTTTTAATCTCAGTACTTTGGCTACTGCCAACAGCAGATAGAGTGTCATATTGCCATAATTCAAGGAGCTCTCTATTAGTTTCTCTAAGCCTTTAAAGTAAACGAAGCTGTTACAATGGGAAATACTAGGAACATTCTCTAATTCTCCTCAGGTCTGGAACTTAAATGTGTTTTAAGGACAAATTAAAGGTAAGCTGTATTTTACTTAAATGCATTATATTTTTAGCCATTATTGTTTGATACATTGTCCAGTTGTGGTGGGGTTTTTTTCAATGCCTGAAATAAAAATTGCTGTTGCTCCCTTCTGCAGTTCAGAAGTATTAGCAGCAGCATATAACAGCTGCGAGCTACTGCCTAACATCACCAACTTTGGGAAGTGATATTTTCTAATTGCTCACATCCAGCACTTACATGTACATGGTAGTCAGAAAGGGTTAAGCATCCGGATCCTCTGGAACAGTGTTTCTTAAAGAACAATAGAAAAATCATTAGTGTGTTAACTGAAACAATGCCATACTTTTCTCTCTATTGTTTAACCTTTTGTCCACGTTACAAATATCTCAGTGTAGTTCTTATCTTTGACCTTGAGGGACTGTAGCTTTATCAGTGCTTCCGTTTAGATCACAGATGACCTTCAGCTGATATCATTGAGCCCTGACCTGCCTCAGTGATCTGCTCGCACAGAATACATATGCTGAACAGTGCTGGTGTGTGCAGTAGGGGTAAGTGAATTATTTACAAAAATTTGAGTTGACACCTTTTATCAAATGTGGAAAGATGAAGACAAAACAGCTGCTATTGCTGTCGTAAGCAATCTGCTGGTGATTGAATAAAAGTGTCAAGAAAATGGCTGCTTGATGGCCTTTTGTTCTCTCTCATCCAGCTTGATGTTAGTTTGAGCTGTCAGTTAGGAATCACGGCACGGTGATTTATCAATAGGCTGAGTGACCTTCCCGTGCAGCCGGCGCTACCGCGGGCAGACAGCACCCTCTGCTGCGGGCGGCGCTCCCGCCGGCCGGCACCGCTTCCCAGCGGGAGCGGCAATACCAAACAACTCTCGCCTTTTCGCCTCTTTTTCTTTCTTTCTTTCTTTTT
>VXBX01000122.1:386567-447124 GCA_013400415.1 Scytalopus superciliaris | reverse complement strand
TATTATTAAAGTAATTAATTATATTCGTTCTTGAAGACTCTGTTTTTCCCATTCACGTGCATGCACACACATCATAGATTGCCCTTGCTTTTTCTTACCAGTGGATTAAAAAGGGAACTAGTGACTCAGAAGAACTAGTTGTATTTTTTCTATACATGCAGGGTTTAAAAGTAATTCTGTGAAAAAAAGTTTTCCTTAAAAACTGCTGTGATAAAACAATGATTAAACGTCCTAGCAGCTGTCACTGCTGAGAAACAAGTTTTTTGATTTTTCTGCCTTTTGTTAGTTCTGCACAGCAGGGTNGGTGTTTCACGCAATGCATTTCTCTGCCAGAAGCTGGTCCCCCTTCCCACCCAGCGCACCAGCTGGAAGCATCTCTCCCCTCTCACCGACATCCCAGCGGCAGCTGATCCCAGCGGGGGGGTTGGATTTCAGCAGCTCAGCCCGTGCCGGGTGTCGCCCCGCTGTGCCCCGCACAGGAGGGCGGTGCGGTGCGGTGGGCTCTGCCGGCGCCGCCAGACCCCGCGGTACCTGCGGACGGAGGATGCTTTACACCTATGATTATTATTATCTAATTATGATTATTAGCACCTTTCAAAGGCATTCTCACAACAAATTGCTTTCTGGACCAATTCTCTCTCTTCCAGCTTCTTTTCACTGTTGAGATTAAATTTTACTGAGTTTTTCGCAGATTCATAGATTCACCGCATATTCTGAGTTGGAAGGGACACAGTTTGTGGGACTGATATGCAGGACAGTGTAAGTTGCTTCCTTCGTTTGTGGAGAAGTGATTTTTATTGCAGTGATCAGCTGAAACAGCAATTATTGATACTTTGAAATTATATTTTTTAAATATTATTAAAGTAANCTGAGAAACAAGTTTTTTGATTTTTCTGCCTTTTGTTAGTTCTGCACAGCAGGGTCTTGTCTTTTTTTTTTTTCCTCTTTTTTTTTTTTAATTAATTAATTAATTAAATTGCTTCCTTTTAGGACCCACAAGTTAAACCTGCTCACAGTCAGGGAGTCTGGTTGTTCAGCACTCTATCTGAAGTTTAGTGAACTTTTGCATGCTTTTTGCATATTCATCCGTGCCAGATCCTGTGGTTAGATCATGCAGCAAGAAACTTTCACTGACACAAGGACCCAGATTCCAGGGCCAGCACTAAATAAATTTCATTTGGTCAAAGACAGAGATTCTTTTGGAGGCACAGAGATGACCAGGTGGCTGAGGAGGAGGACACAGTTCAAAGGATGTCCTTGAAAATCCACTTGATGTCCTAAATTGATGGGGTGCTAGAAAGACAAGAAATATTTTACTTACAAAAACACATGAATTTCTAGGTCTCTGTCCAAGGCAAGGGTAGTCCGTGGCTGAATAAACGGTTCACAAACATGTAATTTCATCAATCCTTTTCTGGGGGAAAAAAAAAAAAAAAAAAAAAAAAAAAAAACACACAAAAAAAAAATCCAAAAAAACACCACCTTTTTTCCATTTATTTTTCATAGCAGTTTCACTCATTTTCCCTGCCTTGGTTTCCCAGGCATTATTTCCTTTCCATTACTATCAAGTTAGAGCCAATGCTCTGAAATAGTGCAGTTACGCTGGTGCTAATCTGACAGAAGTGAAATCAGAATAACAGCCAACATTTTCTAGGGAGACAATGTGTCTTGGCCAAAGCAGTCTTTGTGCTCACAACATGGCTACCAGCTCAGTGCTGAGAAACACCTTGCTGGCTTGGATGAAGGTTACCGAACTGCAAGTTGTGCGTAGGTCTTAAAAGCAAAGTTCTTTAGATCATGAGAGCCTGTAATAAGACATAAATGGACATTTCATCTATAAAATGCCTGCTCATGCACTTCCTCACACCATAGATAATGCATCAAAACCTGAAATGGGTTCTATGTGACAATTTATTCTCCTGGTTACAGAAAATAATGTCTTGTAATATCAGTAGATTTTCTGTAGTACTTGTGTGTTCTATTAAGATGTCTTACCAACCTGTACTCTGAGCTTTATTATCAGTTTATATTATTTCAATAAAATCTCTTATTATAGTTTGTATTTTCTTGTGTTCAAATGTTTATTCATTTAATTTTCTTGCTGCTTATGTGCTCACTTTATTTCTTTCAAACTTAATACTTGGGGAAAAAAATGTGTGCTGAATGCTCTAGTTAGGAAAGTCAGCAAAAGTATAGAGGGCATGCCTTTGGTGTTTGGTGTCATTTTCATAGGAATAGTGTTCATATTTCTAATGAAGATATTAGTTATTTGCATAAAATAGACATAACATCTTTCACTGAAGGATTTTAAATAATTCTGAAAGCCTTCAAGGCTTCCTGAGGAGATGTGGACTTTTTAGATATCACAGTGGTGCTATCTGTTAAGAAGACTACCCAGAACTTCTCCAATCAAGACACTGTTCTGCCTGTAAAAGCAAAATGAATTTTTAGGGTGAAAATTTTGGTGCCAAGCATTTTCTCACCCCTGCTGTGCTTTATCCCTCCCCATTCAGCTTACATCTTCCACATGCAGAGGTACAGTTTTATGGGCTGTGGGAAAACTCTTGCATTGTCTGTGGGATATGACATAGATTGTTCTTAAAGAACATCAGAAATGCATTTATGCACCAGACCAGGGAACTACATGAAACTTCCCATTATCTCTTGCAGACTGAGGCTGCTGTTCAGGACTGTAAGACACAGCCTGCAGGGACATGGTGCAGCAGTTTTGAAGCAGGATGAAGAGAGGACTGTTACAAACACAGTCCCAAGCAGACATTTCTGGGGCTATTTACAGAGCAATCAGAGTCCAGTTTACCATTGCAGAGGGGATTTTCACCCACAGTAAGCCTACCTCAAATTTGAGTGAAGTTCAAATCTCGGAAACTATGTAGAAAATGTTTATAAGAGACTAAGATTTGTATTTGTCAGATTAATTCCTGAGAGATTCTATCCAAGTCAGACATTAAACAACCACTACTGAAAATGGTTTTCCTTGCAATTAAAACTGAAACACAAGTTATCTAAATGTAGGTATCTACATTGCAGCTATACCTGTGTAAATAAGTCTGTTGGAAGGAAATAAGGAGACATATGAGATAAGGACTATGAAAAAGTATTTGGAGGGGGACTGAGTGGATCTGAAGGCAGGGATACTGGGAAGGCTGTTTGGGAAAACAGTTTCAACAAGAAGATGGACAGTGGAAAATTAAGATTCACTCATCTGTTGTTGAAAATCCAGAGGGAAAGAGACTGAGCAAGATTTGTGGAGAAAATGGAGAGTTGGTGTTAAAATTATGTAGAAAAGTGCAGCTTTGAGGAAGAGGATGACCTAAGTCCAGACTAAGTGCAAAGTCATGCATAGCTTGTGCCCAGAAGTACAGCCTGTCTAGAGAGCATCAGGAAACCCAATACTCTCAGGTCTGCTGAGAGCCAATATCTATGAAAACCACCGCATTGCCCCCACATCTGCATTATGAAACTATCTTTATTTGTATGCCCCACATAACTCATGATGAATTCAGTGAAGAGGATGAACCTGCTGTGCTAACAAGACAAAAACAGTAATCTAGTATTCCTACCCATTAACTCAAGAGGCTAATGTTTTTGTGATTGATGTCCACCATCCAGAAAGCACTACTGATGGTTGTTCATGTGACATAGAATGACATTTCTGGATGGGATTTTTTTTCAGTTTATTGTCTTAGAAATAACCCAAAATGTGGTAAAAGAACTTTACAGAATTCTGTCACTCAAAACCCGTGAAACATCAAACATAAGGTTACCTCTGAGAACTCCAATTTGCCCCTGCATTTCAAGTAGTCTTTAAAGGGGCGTCATCACAATCTGTTTTTTCCCTTGTTTCATTCAATTCATGTCAAGGTTAATGCTCAGTTAACAAACAGGTATTCAATATGGCAGCCTCCTCACTGGAGTATGGCCCAAGGTCTTGCTGCACACAATTCAAATCCTACTCTGAACACAGTTATTTGTTTCCCCAAGGGCTTCTTTATAAAACTTCCCTAAATATTTCCCAGACAATAATGACTTCACTTTCTTAACACCTCTGGGATATGAGTGTCATTATTCCCATTTCACAGTCAGGAATAATGGCACAAAGAATGTGAGGCCCAAAGTATTCACTAGTTTGCAATGTTCAGTTTAAGAACAACAGAACCAAATATTTATGAATATGTAGCATTCTACAATAAAATTACAATTTACTTCAATTTCAGTTGTGAGTGCTTATTGCTTCTGTAAACCAGACTCCAGGCACCCATAACACAAGAAACACACAATTATTGACCACCTGTTCAGTGACTTGCCAAGGATCCCACAGGAATTCCCTGACAGATGCACAGATAGAGTAAAATTCCCTATGGTTGCGTTCAGCTCCCTTAACCATGACACCTTCTTTCCTTTTTTTTGCAATCTTTTATTTGGTCACTCTGCTTGGGATTGTTTCATCAAATCTGAACCACATAGAAGCTAGCCCTGAGCTGGTCATCATGCTTCTCTGCTGTCAACAGGGAGAATGGCTGAATCACTAAACCACTGTAAGCATAAATGGGGTTGGAGAGGAGGTGTTCATCTTTTCCCATAGACTACAGGGAGATTCCAGAATAGCCTAAGAATAAGGACCCAGCATTTAGAAGGCTAATTTACAGTAAAATAAATCATTCCAAGTATTACTTTATTTTTTTTATTTTTTTCTTCGAAAAAATCTGATAAATGCCTGGTGCCCATGTTCACTCTCTTAACTAAATACAGAAAAATTATGAAGATGGAGCATATAAATAAAAACAGTGTCATAATGCCTATGTCCAGTTAGGGTAAATTAAACCATAATCCAGCCTTGTATCAGTGTATATATAGCTCCTGAAAGTAGTCTAGTCACATTCTTTCAGCATTGGTTCAGCATTGCAAGTAAAACCCTGCTTAGCTCAGGCAGGACATGTCCTTGTCTCAGTCCTCTTTGTCATTTCTTATGCACATTACTGCCTGTATTATCACATTCTGCGATAACAATAAAGGAACCCATGTTCCGTATCTTAATACAGGGTGAAATTTTCAATCCACAGAGAATCAGTTCAAATTCAAAGCCCAAGTCCAATTCTTTCTAAAGGCTATGTGATCAGCAACCTTTAGATAAAACAGGATCACTGAGCTTGAATCCAAATTTTGTGAGACTCTAGCAAATCAATTCTATCATAAGTGACTATGTTCTCTGCCTAACTAATGGAGAGAAACAGATGGTTTTAAAGACCTCCATAAAGTAACTCTGCCTACCTAAATCTAGGCATCTGGATCTTACCCCTGGAGTATGACTCTTAGAATAACAAAAAGCAAAGTACTCAATCCAGCCTTCTCCAAGTGAAAATCATATTGAGCCTATGATCTTGACACGACACTGAAATCTGCCAATAAATTCTGATGCTTTGCAATAGGCTGCCTCACGATGCCATAAAATGCCAACGAAATCGCAAAAATCACTAGAGGAGCCAGCACAGCCTTGATAAGAGATTACAGCTGAATGTTTGGAATGAAAGAGCTATCCACCTTCCAACAAAAGTGAATTTGTACTGCTTATTTGTCACTACCAGTCCTCCACATAGATTTTGCAGCTTGGACAATTTAGAGTTGCTGTATCAAGTGTGTTACTCAACTTCATGTATTGCCTTTGTACTTTCACTGATATAAAATGATAGGGTGCAACGTCTTAGAGCACTGGCACAGATGTAGCAGAAAAGCAAGCTTAGTTCTGCTGGTGTGAACACCTGGTGCATCTCCAGATAGCCACAACTGACTGCACAACAACCAGGTGCATGATATCAACTACACACCTGAAGTATATCAACTGTAGAAAGTGGTAGACTGCAGCTGCTGCTATTTCTTGTGGCAAAGAATGCATCATACTGCCAAAATAAGAATAATTGAGCAGAGCAAAAAAGGTAGGAATGCTGGTATAGTGTTCAGAGTGGGTTCCAGATGAGTATGTGCAAACACAATGCACAGAAAAACTCATCAATTTCTCACTGATGAATCCCCCAGGCTGACTCTTCATATATCAGATCAGTGCAAAACTTCATCAAACACGGGAACAGAGACAGGTAGGTCTTGTCAGGATTTACAAAAGACACAGAAATACAGCTCATATCCAATACACCATTGTCTCTGTGTACTCCATTTATTTTTTCTAAGACATTGTTCAAAGAGGTGCAGCCAGAGCCATCCATTTCATGGGTTAAAAAAGTGAACCTTTTCCTAACTACAATATTTTTTATTTCACATTGTCTTCGATCTCTATGTCTTCAGTGTGCAGGGATAGTTGTCTGCCCTAAATCTCATGTACATATGCATCATGACTTCTTCATAAAAGGACTGTAGAATGTTGAATAATATGTAAATTTTATGTTGTAATGAATTGGGTCCTAAGATCTTTAAAGGTCAGACACCTGATATAATACATCATGTTCTTTAATATCAACTACAAAATAACCGTAATAAATTTTGCCACTACCATATCCTCACACGCTGTTACCCACAAAGAAGCAGCAAAGGAAATGTGTCATTTGTCAAAACATGTAGGGAAGGTGACGTGTGTACAAGTAATTTTAAAAGTATTGCTAAGGTTAGGCATAGTTATACAAGTTACAAGGCTGACTTTTGAGAGAAGTAACACACTGTCAATGAACCTGTTGCTTAAGTTCCCTAAAATATTCATAAAGCCACAAGACTATTTATCTTACAGTGAACTCATATCTAATGAAATTCCTGTGAATTAAAACTTGGTAGCAGAAGCTAGACACATGGCAAATTGAAATTACTGCTGTTGATGTAGAGTTAACAGAACAAGAAGCTGTAACTAGCAAAACTGGTTTATTTTGTCACAAATTCAGTAAAGCCTGCAAGAGCACTCTTTAGACCCAAAACTTAAACATGTTTAAATACCTCACTGACCATGAAAGTCATAGATATATGTTTCAATTTAAGCACATCTTTAAATGTTTAATATAAGGGGTACTAAGTTCAATAGGCATTTCCTTAACAGACTATATCCCAGCAATATTAATGCTAACAGGAGGAGAGGTGGGCAATACTGTGAAATATACACCAGAATTTGCATACTGTGATAACTATACCCAAGACTTCTTGGACACACCACAGTGTCATAAAGGATAGGACCAGCACAGAAAATAAGTATGTGGCTCTATGAAAAAATTTGCCAAAGATAATATGTGAGATAATTTACTGCTTCTTCACAGTCTGCACGGGTAGACAGCAAAGTCAAGGACAAGCAGTACACATATTCACTGCTTTCTTCTCTCACCCAATTTGTGCCTATTCCTGTCTTCAAAATATGAAGGCAGTGAACCACTTACAAGCTATGTGAGTGGTGAAATCACCAAACTGTACTTTATAGAAATAATAAAATATAGGAAGTGTCCCTGACCTTCTCAAAGATAGCAAAAGGAAGCTCATGATCATGTCAGCACAAGAAAAGATGCGTCCAACCATAGGTAATGTCACCAATAAGGTTTTGACACTTAACTAAAGGGAACTTCTTTCTAAGTCAATGAATGGTTTTTTGTTGTACTATCTTCACCATCATGCAATTCTAACAATATGGCACATGTTTCCAGTCTTCTGATAGGTTCCTCCTGGTATGGGTGATCTTTCCCCCGCTTACACAGGACAGGACTGAGTAAGATTTTGCTTCACATTCACTCACTTAGATTTAGCCATAACGTGGTATCTCCTTGAGAGCTAGGTGTCCAAATTCCAGTTATAGACAACAGAAAGATCTAGGGCTTCATTCATCTGCACCTGTGGCAGCTTCTGGTTCCACGTGAGTCACTCTGAAGTGTTCCAGTGAACCTTATGCTGCTACTTCAAAAGGTCTCACCTCAGATGAAGCTGGCATGTATGCATGGGGCATGAGTGGTGCAACTGACTATACTGTGAGCTCAAACACTTACCTCATGTACAGATGTTTGCACTGTAGTCATATACATTTAAATAACAGAGTCTTGAGGTGACTGCCATGTTTGCAATTTCTTTGATAAGACCTAGTTAGTCAAGATCAAACTATCCACCACTTATAAAAAATGGTATCCAAACAGACTGTCTGTGGCTGGGAACATCTGGAAGTCCACATCCCAGGCAGGAGTGGTGAATAAAGAGGCTTGTTTTCAGCCCTAATGAACAATTGCTTTCTCATTAAGCACAAATGATGACAAGCTCTTGAACAGCTAAAGCTAGGAGGAATGAATGTGATGCTTAATTTTATGAATTTCTTGTCACTTGTATTGTTAAAATTTATATTATTTTTCTGGTTCCATGGAGTCATAGTCATGGTCAATGGCAGAAAAACAGTCCCAGAAGAGAAAGCCCCTCTGACCAGAAAATGTAATAGGGAGGTTCCCTTTCACCTTCTTGCAGCAGGAACAGATAGGCCAGAACAGAAGCAGCACGAGAAACAGGGAAAAATCAATGAGATTTCACAGTCTGTATATTGGGCAGATTATACTTACCTACCTTGTAAAAGTCCTTGGAAAATTACTGTTTAAGCCTGTGCAGCATTTTACAGGGAATGAAATGTGCAAATTGTTACTTTTATACATATTTCCTAAGATACATTCTTCCTTTGATACTAGCACATAACCATCATGTATTAAAGAAATAAGAGATTCCCCATTAGTGTAAAACAGATGTATAATATAGAGTTAGCACCTGAAGAATATAATTCTAATTTTGCCATTTCATAAAGAAGACTTAATTCATAAATGTTAATGACACTGGGGAGTAACAGCCTTTTCCCTGGAGAAAGATTAGACCTTATATCATATTGTATACTATTGGACTCAGTTTCAACCTGAGTTTTATTGTCATGTACATTTGATGATTTTTTTAGAGTTGATTCCATTTCACTTATGGGAAACATTTTCTTTTACATGAAAATTTTGGATTATAATATACATGACATAAACATAATTTTTTTAAGCACTAACATTTCTGTTAATGCATTGCAGCTTACTCTCAGAGTGCATATATACAATACATTTTTTTTCTCATTGGTGTTGTTTACCACAATGTTGTGATGCACAGTCTTCTAAAACTGTTTCCTAGATTTTAAATTAATTCTAATATAGGTTTATCAGTTCCTTGTTATGGTGCAGAACTTATATTAAATTCTGTGATCCATAAAACCTTTTTTTGAATGACACATAGTTTAGTTTTTCATTTAGAGGCTATAAAAGTGTTCACAAAAGTTATGTTGGAAAAAAAATGATTGAAAGTGCTAAAACACTGTACAGAATATAAAATCCTTTCATAGACTTTTTATGACACATGAAACATGAGTCTTAAAGGTTTAATGTTACTGACTTTTATACAAGGCTTTTTAATTCTTGATTCCAGTTATGGTTCTGCAAATGAACTGTGACATTAAAAAGAATCAGGCTGGAACTGCCTTAGCTCTCTCTCTAGATGAGTTTCTCCTGGCCATGAAGGGTTCACATAATCTGCCCCACCCTGCCCACATCTGGTTAGCACTAACTCGCTCCGGCGGCAGCCAAGTGTAAATCCTGCACTGCATTAAATCTGCCTAACACAACACATCCTACTCAAATTTGTCATTTAGGTTAGGTGGGCTTATAAATTGTTAAGAAGGGTGAAGTGTTACTTAATTTCCCTTTCTCTTAATATTTAACAGTGTGCTACAACAATTGGGCACGTGATTTAATTGCCTGACTAGAGAAGCAGCACTGATACATACTTCAAAACAAGAGAGACAAAGCCAGTTATTCCATTATTTGCATAGGGGTGAAGAAGCTCATTCTATTTGGACCAGTGGAGGAATAGGTTCTTACACTTTCTAACAGGTAAAGAAAGCCAAGTATTCACACACAGAGCACTCTCCTTGCTCAGTAGATTTTTCGGACTCTCCGAAGCAGTAGTGTCACACATTTTCTGGAACATTCTATGGGTGGATCTAGAAGATAATTGCATGTGATATGCTCCCAATCAAATATAGACATGACCAGGTTGGAGGGGTTGCCTAGCACACCAAGTGACCTGCCATATGTGCACCACATTAGGGGGAAGGACCTACAGACTTACTCTCCTTGAACCCAGCACTGCACAGGTACCTCAGATAATCCCATTTTTGCCTGAAAAGCAGTTCAGTTCCATTGGCCCAAGGATTTAGGGAGGCATGAGAGTGACTGAACCTGGGGTTTTTTTAAATTGGACATCTGCACCTGTCTGCTTACAACAGGTGTATCTGAGCAAGTTTTCTATACAATCAACAGAAAGAAAAAGGGTGTAACTAATCCCGTCCTGAAATAAGTATCTTACACCATTAGAAATGCCTGTTTCTCTCCACTGAGTACAAAAATAGCTATGATGATTAGGTCAGGTACACTTATATATTGGTACACTCAAGGGATCTTGGCCTTTCAGTAACTTCAACCTGAGAGCAGCCAGCAGAGAGAAGAGTGCAATAGCAAACTGTGCCCATGCAAGGGCTGTGTCTTGAAATTATTCCCTACTGTTTGCATCTATACAGCTAAAATCCCTTTGCCTCAAACACAACTAGCCCTGTCTCTACTTCTTACAGTGAAGAGCCCTTGGCTCATGCAGAACTCTACCCAGCTATTGCGAGAGAGCAAGCTGGTGTGATTCCAGACTACACTTCAGCCTAAGCTCCAAACCTGTTCAGTTTACTTGTACAGGTAGAGTCAAAAGTTGCAAGTGAAGAGAGGTAAGATTATTCCAGGTTCTTGTTTCTTTATTATCTATATAAGTCTCAGTACAATTCCAGACAACACAAAAGATTAATATTGCGTTTTTAAGGACAGAGCAATGGTGCACTTTATTAAGCAATGTTGCATACCTTTAAAACAGCCCATCACTAAATTGTTATGGTTTCTGTTACTGCAATACATTCAAATTCTGATCATAGCCTAGGTTCATACAGGCTATGTATTAGACTATTTCCAAGAAAGAATTAAAAAAGGAATACTTTGATTCAGATAAAGTACTGTTATACAATAACTTTTACAACAGTACATTAAAAATCCTGTTGTTTGGTTGCTAAAACTTAAAAACTACAAAAATAATATCAAAGCTTTTGGTTTTATCTATGTTTGTCAGAGAAGTAAACCTCAACTGCTGTTACTATATAGTAAACCTGGAATAAAATATGGATACTTGTGGCATTTTCTCTTACTACTGCAGCCACTGTTCTGTATTGTGTTTCCCACAATTTAGAAACCTGGTCAAAAAGCAAGAGTAGGAAAATGTCACAAATATGTCATTGAAATGTTTCTATTTAATTTTGTCCAAGATACCTTTTTGTACTTTCTTCTGCTATCCATGACTGTAGAGTAAAATCTCTTTCCAAGTCTATAAAACCAATCTGCAAACACATTTTTAGAATAACACTATTAGATTCTATGTAAAAATTATATCTCATATGTTAACTATCTCAGAGTAGAAGAAAATGTATATACATCCAACTGCAGAAATTACCAGCATCCTGATGATCCTTTGCCCTGTTTTGTGCCTTTAGCTTGCTAGTAGATGCAAATGTAATATTACGAGAAGATGGCACGATTGGCTGGGACTCAGTACCAATTTACTTTGGGCTCAATGGATAAAAATATTTGCTGTAGATTCTCATGCTTGCTTTATACTTGATTGCAAAATTATTATAGCTGTAGTAGGCACACAGCCAATTTCAGTGTATACCACACTGTAAGTTAGTGGAAGGGAATCACACTATTCTCTGCAGGGTTTTAAAACCTCAATAAAAGTTTGCTGTTTTTTGTTTTTAAATCCAATTATCAAGTAGCAAAACCACATTTACATCAAAAGTTAATAGTGCATGATTGCAAAGCAGCAATCTAGCTCATAAGCACTATGTCCAGATAATGCTATGGGCGATGTGATTCAGTTGCTGATGAAGAAAAATCTAATGTTGTTAGAACAGTACATTAATCTATTCCAAACTAATTTCATAATTCCAAGATCTGCATTGGTTGTTCTTGAAGATTTGGAAAGGATATTAAGGGCAAATAGGAAAAAAATGTACATTTACATCAACATTAGCAACCAAACTTCATTTTCATTTTACTTTTTTAAGTTTTTCTATTTAGATTTTGTCTAGAGAGCATGCTTGAGTTGTGTTTGTAGGAAGAAATACTGTTTTTACAGTGTGAAGGAGAAGAAAAGAAAAATAAAGTTGTAAAGTGCCATGAAAAGCTGTCTGCTACAAGAGCAGTATTTCTCTCCTGACAGAAAAGCTACATGTTCTTTTTCCAAAACCCCTCACTAAACTCAGAAACATTGATCCAGACATTTCTATTGCTTCCTTGCTCCACAGGTTGATTACACAGTACATGAAAACTTAGAGCTGTTGTAAATTTTCAAACAAGAGAAAGCATAGTGCTTATCCACACTGCAGCAGAATGGCATTTCACTTTCCTTATGGCTTTCCCACCCACCATTTCCATTCAGTCTAAGGACAGATTAAAATATTAAGTAATGTCAAGATGTAATGTAATGTAAATACAAATTAAAAGTAATGGCTTGCTCTCAAATATCTGTAAAAGCAAACTATTATTTTAGTAATTGGAAGAGTCCTTTTTCACAAAGTGCCATAAAAAGTGTCAGAATTGTGTTGAAAGAACCAAGGTCAAAATCTGGATTTTTTGGTTTTTTTTTGGTTTTGGTTTTGTTTGCTTGTTTGTTTGGTTGGTTGGTTTTTTGTTTTTTGTTTGTTTGTTTGTTTGTTTGTTTGTTTGGGGTTTTTTTGTTTTGGTTTGGTTTTGGTTTTGTTTGGGGTTTTTTTGTTGTTGTTGTTGTCAGTGCTTGGATATCAGTTCCTTTTAAAATGCAACAGACAAGGTTTAGGCCCTGGCATAACTCTTGCACTTTATCACTTTCAACTACTCAGCGTATGCCCAATTTCAAGTGCAGATATACTGGGAGGGGGGTAACGTGTTTTCATACAGTGGGTCATTCTCCTTGCTCTTTCTCCAGGACTTTCCCACTTTATTAACAGAGTCTTTCAGAACTTCTTTTTGTAAACCATCCATTTAGTCAGAATAAACCCAAACTCAAAGCTTCATTTTTCTTTTTTCTTTTTTTTTTTAATTTCAATGTTGTTTCAATACATGACTGTTGAGATGAGAAAATTATTCTTTCTCAAGTATTTTGATATAGGGAATGTTAGAAACGAAAATAGCATCCAAACAGCATTGGCTTTTGGGCAAATGTGTTTATGAAAGAGGCAAGGGAACTTTTAATTCAAAATATCAAAAATACCAGAATCGTAATAATTGTATGGTAATAATGCTGAAAGCAATTTTAACCAACAGGACTATATGAAAGAAATTGGAGTGGGAGAAAAGAAGATGTTTTCTTAAGCTACTGAATTAAGGTATCAATAAAGGATAGGAGGAAGAGTGAAAAGATGCAGAACTACAAGATATCAAAGAAATTTCTTTGTATTGAAAGAAGAGAATTATCTCCTTGCCAAAAATCAGTAGAGATGCCTAACCTGGATGAGTGCTGAAAATAAACGACACAGAAGGAGTGACCCACAGATGTAAAGCAGAGCAAGAGAGAAAGAAAATTACAGAAAAGTAGGAATACCAACCTTAGTAAGGAAAGCAGAGCTAGAGGGAATGACATGAGTTGTTAATTCTAGCTTTCTGCTATCCCAGGTGTAGGTACTTGCTACTGGCTTCTATGCATTCAGAATTCACTTATGCTCAATGTTTCTTTTCTTGAAAATTTCTTTTACCTCTCAGTCATATTTTCTGCTTGCCCCCAAAATTTTTTTCAAGATACATAATCTTTTCTGTTTTTCTAGATTAGGACTTTTTCCTAGATGTCTCCCCATGTTCTTTGCATCCAAACTCTAATTTATGTATTTTTAACTAAAAGAAATTACAAGTTTCCTGTAGATTTGACTATCTGAATCCACATGTAGCTGACTTCATTACTTTACTTAAAGTTGTTCAACTTTGTCTATTTTTTTAAAATTAAGACACCCAGCTGCAGATATACTTCAGCTTTACCTTCAATTGAGTTCAAGCTGAATCAAATTGTGATTGCTTGATCTGAGGCCACTCTTCTATGGTGTTTTTATTTTTCACTGAAAAAAGTCTAATTAGCACTGTCTCTTAGTTCAGGAACAGTTGGTGAAAAAAAACTGCTGGTATAGCAGTAAGTATTTAAATCCAATATAACAGATAAGAAAACATCATCTGATGCTTGGGTTGTGTTAGACTTTACTAATAGCACTGTTGTGATCCCTTATTGTCCCACATTGTTCTTCTTAATAAAAGGTGGGCAGACCCTTATATGAAATTAGCAGATTCTTCCTTATAATTAATAGTTAAATTGCAGAACACTTAGAGACAAGAATTTTGTGGCTGCTTAATTGTTGCCTGGGTTTGAAAAGCAAAGGGACAAATTAATCAAGAAAGTAACAAAGTCTAACAAGTAAAAGATATGACTGTTATATCTAAAAGTCCCTGAGCTGAAAATCAGTCAAAGGTATGCTGGATATGTATCACTACACTCAGGTTTCTAAGCACTTGCTGTTGTCTGTGTTGGGACTGGGCTAATGGGAATTCTGCTTCAGTGTAACACAATCACTCTAATATTACTATTAGCACCACTTAATTTAGTACAACTTGGCTTTGCTGTATATTGGGAAAAAAACTAACTCATGATGATTGCACTTCCAATACTTTTCTTCCCTCTTACTGCAGCAGAGGATTGTACACAACTCAAAACAGATGAAACAGGTTTATAACTGACTCCTACCCCTATACCAAGACTTCCTTCATCTTTGTTTTTTATGATTCTGGATCAAATTATTTCTTTTCCCTGGAAGCACTCTCCAGGGATCTGCCAAAACATATGCTTCATGTGGGAGGCTGAACCAGAAGGGTCGCAGCTGTGGGAACCAGCTAACAGAGGCAAAGAATTTTTTCCTCTTGACACTGAACCATTTACTATGCCCCCTCAATATTAATATTTTTCTAGATGGTATTTTAACTTACATGTGTCATTTCAAATGCTTTAAAAAATCCCGACAAATGTATCATTAAATATGGGGGCTTCTGAAAAGCTGCTGTTGACTAGTAGGATTTGAATCTTGTCCATGGTGTTGATCTATTCTGCCTGCAGAGGAAATTAAATTAATGTCAAAGTCTCCTGCTCAATACATATCTACATTCACAAAATGGAAAGCATCTTGATTCTTGCAATGGTGGCACTGAGCTGACTAAAATAATATCCTTTTCACTGCCATTATACTAACACAATATAATTGGGGAATTGCTAGAGTCCCTATATTTAATTTTAGTGCCTTGGCAAATGATCCTAATAGCCTAATGGCTAGATGCTGCTGCTGCTAATGCTCTTGAATTGACTAGTTTTCAAAGTGTATCAATGAGTCTTTTAAGTATCCACTAGAGCTGTAAGGTTTCAGATTACAGCTCTTAAACTATATGTGATCTCTAATGAAAAAAGGGGGGAAAAAAGGAATTGATAAAGCAAGCTAAGGCAGCAAAGTCAGCAAAAATTGCACAGGCGATCTAACTGTAAGCGTGTGAGCACAGAAATTACATTTGGTCAGTAAATAATGCACCTGGGAAAGTAAGCAACAATGCAAATAATAATCTATTTTTAATAATTAAATCTTAGCTAGGTCCTCATTTGGTCACAATTATAATTTTTTTTTCATAGAACCGTACGTATAACCATGGGATTTGTAAAAAAAAATTGCCTTGTAGCTTTTTATGAAAATTAACACATATCTAGTATTGATCCTGATTTGTGCATGTTAAAACAAGTCTCCTTGGGTAAAATATTCTTAAAGTCAATAATATGCTGTAATCTCATGTGACACTAATAAAATAACACAAATGACAATTCATTTTTGTTTACTTGTCTCCTCTTTAATGGATTGATAAATTTTGTTTAAAAAAAAAGAAAACTAGGTCTTGGTGCATAGTAGGCATATTTCTAAAACAGTTCTGATTGATTTTTTTAGTCATTTTTGAAGAAACAATCAATCTTGAGTATTCTTTCCTGAAACATATTTTAATAGCTGTTGATGTATGTTGTGTATATCACAAACACCCGAAATGCAGTGCTGAAGGTCTTAATCCAGCCAACGCTTTACGCTTGCCTCCCCCAAACATACAAGCAGCTCCAGCAAGGCACAGCTGATTTCACAGATTTCAAGTTAAACATATGTATATGGAGATTCCTGCCTAAAAGAAGATGAGATGTTACAGAAAACAATTCTGTCATAATCAGAGTTTATCTGTGTGCAGTGCCAGCTGTATTTATTTCAAATTGCCCCAAATTAAAATTGCAGCTATTACCCTTTCTCAAGAAGCTGTATTTTGCAGCCTTTTAGAAAGAGAACAGGAAATGGTGAAAGTGCTGTCACAATAGTGCTAAGAACTACATGTATTTACTGAGAAAAACAGAACAAATGTGAAACTATTCTTCTGCCAAAAACAATATTCCATCTCCTCAGGTATGGGAGAGGGAGAGAGAAAAATAAGTTAATTTACTCCACCTGTACAAACTGCTAAAAGGAAGTCAGGTTTGAAGGTGCTGAGATATTTTTGAATTTTGTTGGTTAGGCCCAATATTTTCACAGGAGTAATCTTAGTAGTCTGATATTTTGATGTTCACATAACAGAGCTAAGAGCTCACTAAAATGGCAGAAAAAATGAAGTCTGAATGGGAAAATGGCACCAACATATCTTTTCAGAGTGGAGGTGGATTTGGAAGAGCATTCACCAGCTGTGAGAGAGTTCTGCAAGTAGCAGAACTGAAATTCTGTATTTGGGCTAAAAGACAGAGCTCCCATGCCAGAAGTCTGATTTGTGATAGGGAAAAGTCCACACTGAAAAGGAAAAGTTCAGTTTCCCCCGGTGAAAAGACTCTCTTCCTCATCTGGCTTTAAATGTTTCTTGAAGAGGAGACACACAGTCTCAATACATAGCCACAATTATGCAATTCTGAATTTTATTTATTTTTTTTTTTTGAGAAAAAGAACCAAAAAAATGTTTACTGAACTAGCATGTAAAGTGTTTTTGCATTCAGTAGAAATATTCACAGACCCGATCTATGGATAATTTTGCTACCCTTTGCCATGACAACTCCAGACACCTAGTTTCTTATGACCTTGTATTTTGGCTGTCCTTAACCCACCATTCCCAAGATTTAGGTGTGACCCAAGAGCACTGAACAGAAAACAAGCAAAGCTATTTCCTCTTTTAAACAGAGCCTCCTCTATTTTTATGGTTTTTTCCTTTAAATATTTCATTTCTAAGAAAAATCCCTGCCCTATAGATTTTCTAGAGCAGGAAGAATACTGTCAATGTCTGGTAACATTTTAAGAAAAACCAGGAACTGCTGCAAATAAACTATAAATTACAAAGTCTGAATACTGCCATTTCTCGTAGTTTACTGCTTCTGAAGTAATCTAAGAAATCCTTTCTAGCTAACAAAAGCAAAGTATTTTTTTTTTAAAATTTAAATGGTATCAATTTAACACACCCAAAATTCTGGTTTAAACCAGTTAAATTCTCTGGCTAATCAAGTCTTCAGTGTTGCTCCTCTGTTAAGTAAAGATCTATTCTAGAAACAGGTTAACCTATAAGCTTTCTGCTATCTGTAGGTACGCATTCACTGAAATACCTTCCTACCTCTTCCTAATTCAATTTAAAGAAACAGATTACTTGAATTACATTACCTATTAAGTCTTTCACTTTGTTTTTGCCTTTAAACAGCCTTGCTTCTAGTCTTAAGCTCCTAGAAATTCCATCGGGCCCCCCACCATTCATTAAAACAAACACTGCCTATTTTATTATTTGCAGTCCTGCCATCTCTCCACTGAAACAAAAGGGTAGATTGTCTGCTGCAGGAGACACCTGGAAGGTGCACAAAGTACAAAGGCCAGAATTCAAAGGAGTTCCCAGTCTATTCAACAAGCAATTACTTCTGCTTCTGATGGGAGACTGTCATCTTCAAACACAAGGCATTCTTTGGAAAGATTAGTCCAAATTACATTTTATTACATTGGCCTGCTTGGATGGCCTAAACTTCATCTCGTTCCTATTCTAATGGAATTCAATCAAGGGTATTAATATATTGTTTATGACATGTTTGGAGTTCTTGTGTTATCAGCATACATTCATGAGAGGAGCTTCAAACAGTATCAGATAACAGTGAGCTGTATGTTGGATGTTGTACAGCACAGGGGATTTTATCATCTTGTTGAACCAGTGGCAGTGATTAAATTAAACTGTCTGAACAAAGCTTTTGCATGTCAGGCTGTTGAATGGCAAAATGAAAGAGTGACACACTTCAAAGATCAAGGAGAGAGAGAGCTGAAAAAAATCATACTTATGTAACTTCTTATTTAATATACTGAATAACTGAACCATTGGCTCCCTGAGCTTTTACTGGAAAAGAATCAGAACAAAACATTTTATGTATCCTAGCATTCATACACCACATGTGAATGCCAAGGTACATATGAAGTTCTCATATCATTGTTCTCTCATCTCTGTGAGCACCATACTGAACCTTACTAGTTTTTCCCTGCCATACTTTCAAAACACTTTCAGAAAATTTGATTTATACCAATTTCCCTTACAGTTTAATTTTCATATTTGTGAGGTCCAAAGGTCAAATTCTTACATCTCCTCTAAAATGAACAATATCAACATGCATATTCATAAATACCAATAGGACTGTTCATAGGAATAAAAAGTGTTTGTTAAAGTAAGGGCTAAAATAACCAGATCCTAAGTTCCTGAAATACAAGGTAGCTAATAACTTGCATTACCTTTAAATATTGAAGAAAAAAAAAAAAAAGAAAAATGGAAAGACTGGTTGAAAGAAAAACAAAATTAATGACCTACATCCTATTGTCCCAGACTGTCTGGTTTCTGAAAGTAACTGCTTAAGACAAATTTCATTTGTATATTGGAGAGCTTTTAATGTGTGCAGCATGATTTACAGTATAGTATACAGCTTGCTGATATTTTTGGTATGAGCTCCTTCTACCAAATCTTATGTAAACAAATCCTGCTAACATTTAATCTATTACACTGCAATCTCCATAAAAAAACAGTTTTCTTCTAGAATCCCAAATAAGACTCCTAGATTTAAAATAAAAAGGCGGAATCAAAAGGCAATATCTGTTACAAGGTTTAGCTGAATCTTCACTGAGGTTGGATTATTAGCTAGGTATTCATTTTTTTAAATATTCATCGCTAGCATAACTCAAATGTTAAGAGACATCAGAATGATTTTCTTTCAGTTCTATGCAGAACCCAGAATAGGTCTTGACCTTGTCTACAATGTTAACATAATATGAATTATCGTTTCTTATCAATAATAATTTCATCCGATTACTTTACTTTGCACATTTAAACAGGCTTTAGTATGCTTTCTGCATAAATAAATACATTTCCTTTATTTATATAGCAAGATTAATTTGTTTTCATGTGCAAAAATGAAAGCATTCTTATTTTTGTCAGAGCTGTGACTTAGAAACGTCTTCTTCAAAACTTGCAGTGTTTTTATTTGATAGTAATATTCTTCCTTCTTGTAGAGCCATAGTGCAATGACATCCATTAACATTCAAAACTAGAGAACACTTTCAAATTCAAATCCACTTGAGATGGTACAGTAGCAGAAATGGAGCCTGAGGGAAACAATTTTGAGAATAAACAGAGGACCAACCTATTAGAATATTCGACTGTGTATATCACTTCTTATAATTGGTGGTACATATGTGTGCATACATGTTTGTATTTCACTGCAGCTCTATGAATAAATCAAAATTTAGTATTTATAGCAAACAGATTAAATATTAGAAGTTTCAGTGCACTACAGTGATTATGCAATAGCATAAAGATACCTAATTATCTGGTGTAGATTTAAGTATATATACATATATGTTCTTCTTCAAGAAAAAAACCCACAAAATAACTTTCCAGAAATACTTGTTTATGTTAGGCATTTCAGAAATTTCAACCTATGCAGAATTTCAACTATATGTAGAATTCTTACTTTTTTTAAAAACTGTTTTTCATCGTTAAATAGCACCGAATATGAGAAAACTTAATAATCAAGTAAGATGAAAAGTTGTACTTGCTCAGAAAATGCAATTGCTTAATTTTCTTTGCAAAAAGTAAATATTACATATTGACTACTTTTAAGGCAATCTAACCAAAATAATTAAACTATTTTACTAAATATCAAGTCTATTTTACTCTTTTTCCAAGCCCTGTTTCAATTTTTTTTTTTTAAAGTAATTATACTTAAAATGTCTACATATCTAAAATGCCTATAAAAAATGCTGGCTTTAGTGTCATGCAGGTTCCTAAGTTTGCTGAGATGAGCAGCATTATAGTGGATGGAATTACAGAAGCTCTTCTACTTAATTTTAGTTCTGCTACTAGAGAAGGCCAAAAATGGGTCTCGTTATTCATGTTGCATATTCATGTAAGACAAAGAGAATGTGACCCAGGTTGTACACTAAGTTACTACATCCCTCTGTGTTGCAGTTTTTATCAATCTATAAACTAGAATAAAAACTGCACAGTACTATGTACACAGGCAACACATTTTTGATTGTGTCTATTTATACATGCACAGTGTTTTCAGGTTTTATTCTTTTGCTTGCCTAATATAGGTGTAATTGAATATAGGTGAGAGCATTGAATAGCCATCAGATTATAATAGTTTAGTATTTCTTCTGGTGTCCTTTAGTTACCGTGTGATTTACTGAGACTTTTCAAATCAGAAAACTTTCAGATGTTTGTAGTATGGGGTCCTCAGCATGTGAACATTTATTCATACAAGCAATTCCACTGCACTCAGCAAAAATACTACATGAGTAATGGTAGTTGTGTCTCCAAGAAAGAAATTCATCTGATCAATAATAAAAGACTGTCTAGTTTAATCTAGATAATTAGCAGATTAATATAATTTGATTTATCCACAGAACAAGTCAGACTGTGCCCCAAAATTGCACCTCTCCACCAACAAACAAACAAACATGCCTAAAGCAACCAGCTCAGCAGTAGACCTCATTATAGCAAATGTGAAGTTAGACAAGGTGAATGTCAGAGCTAAATATATCCAAAGTTGGGTTATAGCATGAGGGAAGCAGGTCTCCAGGCCAAACTATTGAAGAGCATGGGAATTCTTCCATAACTTGTAAGGGAAACATAAATATAGTCAAGACAGGATTGTAATCCAAAGCAGTAATGAGTGTTTTCATGGGCTATATCGATATGAAAGAATACATTAACACTTGTTGAGACATTTCCTTCTTGTCATCAACATTTCTTAAATAGGCTCACTTCAAATAATTGCAGTTTATTAATTATGTTCTTGTCATCAAAATTCATACTGTGTTCCTAGATATAAAATAAAACAGCATTATTCCCCAATGAAATGTTTCAGGAAAAATGACATTTGGTCTTCATTCCCTATATTGCTAAAGACTTTCAAACCCTGGATAGAGTTTGGGGAAAGCTGCTCATGAATTCCTTTCCTTACCATGCTATTCCATACAAAGTCATGCAGATACAGGATTAAATAGTTCCATGTTCCATATTGAAATTTGAAACAGCAAACAGTGGAGTCTTGTTTGTCTAGTAAAAGCCTCATTTAGAAGAGAACCTTACAACATGACTTTCTGCAGCTGGAGAACACATTTTAACTAGAATGCTTGAGGAGTCCATTCCCATTCCTAGTACCTAAGAATATATTAATCATTCTTAAACATGGCTATTAGAAGTGTTAGCACATCAATATAAAGCAAAGAAAAAGGCAGTTTAAAGTGTGCAAAAGGAGCGAGGCAATATTTTACTGCCTAAACTATATGCTTGCATTAATACTTATGGTCAGAATCCATCATCAAGCATCAATGCATGCCAGGTCATATAGGAAGGAAGCACTATTCTAACTGGCAGCCATGACATGGATCAAAAGACCAGCGTGATATGCTAATTTGGTTTAAGATGAATAAGCATGTCAGCCACAGCATTTTATGTAAAACAGAACTTGTGAAGTTTTACAATCAGGTAGGCACCAGAAAGGAATTACAATAATCCACCCAGAGGTGACAGAAGTACTCTGTGGATTAACATTTCAGCTGTGGCCTGAGAAAATATGATCCCCAACTCAGCAACAGCAAGCACATAAATGACTAGAAGGTGTAGCGAGGATGGAATGTAAACGACTGCTAAAGAACACAAAGGGTAAGGTGACTATGATTATCTTTGGCAAGGGGTACAGGGGAAAATGGTCTACAGACCAACAACACAAGGAATCCACTGAAGTACTTACATGTATCTTTTATGTCCATTGTATCTGAAACACCTTTGTACCCTTACCTGAAGGCCCTTATTCACCAATGCATTTAAACCGGCAATTTGAGATACAACCAGGAGAGCTAGAAAAGTCTAGTGGGCACCTAGCAAGAGAGAGGATGACTCCTACTACTCGCATCACAGGGCTGCAATATGTGTTAGCTCCTGAAATGCTCCTGAGAGGATTTTTCTTTTTCATATATAGTTTGATACAGTGTTCTAATAACAGTTCTTACTTCTTTGCATACATATTACCTTTGACTAAAGGAGATCCAGCAAAACTACCAGTGTGTAACGTGACTGACTACTTAAAAATGGAAAGTCGCACTGAGAGCACAGTAAGCCAGTCAGCTTGGATTGAAGTGGCTATAAATAAGCTTACAGAAGCAATTAAAATATTTGTTTAATATTCCACCTTAAATATCTGCACTCTAGGAAACACATGTATAAGACTGACAGCGCTGGTTAGGCCTTCCACCTTCCAGTGAGAGAAATAGTATTATATGCTGCATACAGAACATTTATTTTGGATGTGGTTTTAAAACTGAAAGCTTATGTAAAATGTATATACTAATGTTCCTGTGCTTCACTTTGTATGAACAAAGATTTGCTGAGTGTCACTGTATCAAATAATATTTCTTCAAGGAACTATGCTGGGCATGGTGTGAGTCTACTTTAAAACATATAGATAGATAGACAGATAGACAGATAGACAGATAGATAGATAGATAGATAGATAGATCTTATATAACATCTAAAATACAAAGATAATGCATTTTGATAAATACAGATATAATTTGGTTTTGGTTAGCTGGGATAGGTTGCACCTGGACAGGTGTTATATGGGGATGTTACCCATGAAACTGATTATCCTGAGTGCCAACAGGTATTTTAATAGAGAAAATATTATTGCACATTCAGTGTCAAGTAGTTGAATGTTGTTTAACCAAGTGCTAAGTAAGTGTCAAATACTAGGCTCCACACTTGGAAAATGCAAGTTATAAACTAAAGATCAAGCAGGTATATTTCACATGTAGACAACCAGGCAAAACCCTTGTACTGAGTAGCAAATAGATGAATAAATAAGGCTTAAGTGTACAGGACCTAAACAAGTGGAGCCAGATTCACAGCTTTACTAACACATGAAAATAATTTGGGAAATATGCAACACAAATCCACCAAAGAAGTACACATAGTTGCAATGGTATTAAATATATTGCTGCAAATTTCATGTTTTATATGAATTTACTAAAATTAGTAGTTCAACAATTAAATGAGCATAAGGGATGTATGAGCTTTATTAAACAGCCTCATAATTTTTTGTCACTGTCAGTCCTCTGTCTTGCTACTCTTGTCTGCGTCAGATTTGAAACTGGCTTATGAGCTTTTACAGAACATCATCAGAAGCTGTATTATATTAAAATAACAATATTACTTCCCTTTTTCTTCTTGATTTTGATAACAAAACATTATAAACGTTCCTGTCTGACACAGAAGCAAATAACAGAATGTTTTCCCTCACATTTTTGTGGTTCAAGATCCTTTAAATATTGCTAGGCTGTGTAAGAGCTGCGTAAGCTTCTCACCCTCCAAAGGATGACCTTACTTTCAAGAAACATTTTGGACAATTGAAAAACGTCATAGTCTTGGCCACCCCATAGGCCACCTAGTTCTTGTGAGGTTTGTAGTCTATGTTTAGTTTATTCATAGTCAAAGCCCTTGGACTACTGCAACGCCAATGAGAAAATATTTAGCTTGTGATAGACTTTGGCTAGGCTAACATAAGGGAAAAATAAACAAATAACTATGTATATCTTTCAAGACCTTTTTTTATGTAGTCTCCTTTAGACAAAAGTATCAACAAGACATTTGCAACAGTGCCATCTGGTGACTCCCATATAGTCAGCCCTAACAACAGGATTAATTTTTAACAGCTACAAGTTCATAGCAGAAAAGATACCCACAATAATTAGGAATGCCTTAATTCTCATTTTAACCAGTTAAAAAAAAATTCCATCCTTGGATACTGTCTGGGGTCAGGGACATGCTCTGACTACTTTCTTTGTTTACAAACAGGAGCTAAAAGAGTAAGACATACAAAACTGTAGAAAAGTGAAAATTAAAATCTTACATCATATCTTAATATACACATACTTGGAACTACAAAGGATCTAGTTATGTACAGTTAAGGATAATAGTGGGATTAAGGAAAACTTAAACAAAAGATCTTCTAGTCTAGTGCTCTGTACTTAAAAATCTGGAGAAATAAGATAATTTTTTAATTAGTACTAATATTGTGCCATGCTTTTGAAAGGGAAACTGTGATGACTCAGGTAACATAAGGCCAGTAAGCATCAAAAAAAGCCAGGAAAAATTAATGGAAAAGCTAATAAGCTAATGTGGGATTCAATTAATACAAAATTAAAGGAATGAATGTCATTAATGATGGTCAACATGGTTTTGTAGAAAATAGGTCTTGTTAAATAAAACTTACTTCATTCTTTGATGGGATTATTAATTTGGTTTATAATCAAGTCACCACTCTAACTGCATGCTTTTGGACTTTTATGGGTGTTATGACTTTAGAAATAACTTAATAAGCTTTTAATTTTTTTTTAAATGGCTTACACAATCTCAATAAAAGCTCCTTTCACAGGCTTCAAAAGTGGTTAAATCTTCCAAAATTCAGTTTCCAAAAGTGAAGACACTGTTGAGACATGATTTTAATAAGGACAGGACTCATACATAAGCACATGTTGTGGCCATATCGTGTACTGCAAGATCACACACAAGCAGGAGTCATCATCATGGCTGGGCTTCATGAACGAAGATTTGGGAAGGGCTCTCCCCACGCTTGCTACAAGCGTGCTGGTGGCTAAAAAGGCCAATGCAAGATAGGCGCGTCCGGTTGCAAAAGGCACAGTGGAAAGTCTCCACAGGCTGTACTGGCGAGGCACAGTTCTTTCTGCGCTGTCTTTTTTCTTCCAGACTGATCCTGCATGCACTCTCAAAGGAAGCAGCAGCGTTATAGATGGTGTGCCTCCATGCCTCCCAATTGGAGGCCAGAGTGGACCATTGATGGTGGTCACTATGGCCAAGACTGAGGTGTTGTTTGAGGGAGTCCTTGTATCTCCTCTTGGGGGCTCCTCTCTTGCGGCAGCCGGTGGCAAGCTCACCATAGAGCACAGTCTTAGGGAGGCGGTGATCCTCNAACTGCTGGACTGACTTAAGCTCTGATTTGCCTATGGTGATGTGGGGATGGTGAAAGACTTCCTGAGGTGCAGGTTGATAGAGGACTTCTGTCTTCTTCAAGCTGACTTCCAGCCCAAAAAGCTCAGCAGCCTCTGCAAAGCAGGATGTTAAGTGCTGCAGAGCTGCTTCTGTGTGAGCAACGAGGGTGGCATCGTCAGCAAAGAGCAGCTCACGGACAAGGTGATTGAGGGTCTTAGTATGGGCCTTCAGTCGCCTAAGGTTAAATAGGCTTCCATTGGTATGATATCAGATATAGATGCCGTTGTCTTCATTGAGGTCTGCCATGGTCCTTTGGAGCATCATACTGAAGAAAATTGTGAATAGGGTTGGTGCGAGAACACAGCCTTGTTTCACACCATTGGTTATGGGAAAGGGCTCAGAGAGTGCATCGCCATATCTGACTTGGCCACACTGGTCCTCATGCAGCAGGACGATCATTTTGAGGAACTTGGGAGGACATCCCAATCGTTCCAAAATCTGCCAGAGGCCTTTTCTGCTCACTGTGTCAAAAGCTTTGGAGTACTTACCCTGATTTTAGCAGGGTACTGCAAGGTTTGGTAGCTGAGCTGATACTTTGTCATGGATAATCTGGAACTAGATTCAAAAAAATGTTGCTGATACAATTTGTAGTTTACACAAAAGCTGACAGAGTGGTAAATGTGAAGACAAAACAGACAGAAAAGGGGATTTTGAACTGTTTAGTAAGGTGGAGCAATACAAATTCATTTTAATGAAGATATATGAAAAGCTAAACAACTGGCAACAAGTTGGACCATCCTTGAAAAGCAGAGCACCAAGTTCTTGAAAACAGTAACTCCAGAAAGGACTTTTGGGGATTGCTGAGGAAGCACAAAAAAAGGGGAAGCACGAGTACAATACTGGAGCAAAACAGTGAACAGGACAGACTGATCTTACCTCCACACAGCACAGGTGAGATTGCTATCAGACAAAGGGGAAGGGGAAAGAAAACCCCACAGGCTGTAGAGAAGACCAGAATTAGTACTGGAGAGAAAAAGAAAAATGTTTTACAGAAAGGAAAATCCTTTCAGCTTATCAAAAGGAAGATAGAGTGGTGACTTAATTATAATAGCTCCCTCAGGAGAAAATCCCACAGACTAAAGGGTTCTTTAGTTAAGAAGGAAAAAGCATAACAAGCAGCTGTGTACTGAGCTTGAGCCAGATAAATTAAAACAAGAAATAAGGCACACAAAGTTTTATAGTGGAGATGATTAACTACGGAACAAACCAACAAAGGAAGCAGTGGATACACTATCTCTATTAATGTCTTCAACTAAAGAATAAATGTCTTTTTGGATATGCTTTATCTAAACACAAGTTATTGAACTCAGTAGAGAGGTTGTTGGGTGAAATTCAAAGGCTTGTGAAATACAGGAAGTCAGAGTAGGTGATCTAATGGGAATATTTGCAAAGACTAATCTTAGCCTCAGGATACTAGTCTCCTTGGGTTACCTTTTCAGTCAATAGAGAGTTTCCTTTAGAGTGCAATTCAGAATAACTTTAGTGCTCTATTTGCCCCTCTCCACTGAGAGCTTGCCTCTCTCCACTGACTGAAGAGAAAAACAGAGGTTGAAGGATAGTTGAAATAATCTGAGTTTTGTTTTTCCACAAAAATACCACCACCGTAAAGCATAAAATTGCAATTTTATTAAATATTTGGGAAAGGGCTTAGTGGGCAAACTGTGGGGAATACCAGGATGGCGACAGCTCTCTTTACCCTGAATAACCCTTGATAACCTAATTCAATTTTGTTGGGAGCTATGCCTTGTCCCCAGAATGATAATCTACAGAGAGAGGCTGAAGATTAATATAGCACTTCTATCCTGTCCCCTTAAACACCTTACTTTAGGAAATCTCCATTCCCCTCTCATTTTCGAGACCACAGAGAAGCAAGAGATTCAGAAACATATTTAGTGGACAGAAATGAGCTCCTGGCCAGAGGGCAGGTGGGAGCATTCATCCTGCCTCTACCTTCTATTTCCACTATTGGAAATGGTAGAAGTTATTTTAATTGTTATGTAATCTACCACATCTAATAAATGTGACTATTTTTATTGTATTTATTTTAAACTGGGACACTACTACTGTACTCGTACATCCTCGGTATATCGTCACCAAAGGAGGCAAATCTTCCTACACTACAGTTAGCCTACGTGCCATCCTTACCTCGATTGTGTCTTCTGGTTTTAAACACTGCAGATTACTGACTAACTGCCAGACAGTACATAAACACAAAAAGGGAAATGCTAAAGTGGCTGTGAACTACAGAGGGTGATAGAACTTCCTTCGGTGTAGTTTCTAAGACAGTTTGTATAAATTTTATTACTCTGAATGAAAGGGGAAAGACACCACTATACAGATTTTCTGTGCTGAAAACTCTCTTTGCTGTGGAAATTTTACTTCTGGTATGTCCCATCTTAGTAAAATTTAAATGCACAAAATACAAAATGTTAAGTACATAAGTCTCAGTTCTCTCTTTTGTAAGCCAAAGCCTTGCAAATCAATAGCACACTTTTTTATTTTTTCTTCTAGTTCTAAAATGTTTTTCAAAATAAATCAAAAGGTTAAATTGCACCAATCCTTCATTAAACTGGAAATTGATCTCAAAATACTATTTATTAGGATCCATGCAAAACTCACAGAGGAATGTTTTACAATGCTGCAGCAGTGGTTGCAAAGGTTTGCCTGCCATCTAGTGGAATATACAAGTTTCCAGTAATGCTTCTATTTATTTTCCTACTTTGTCTTACAAATATTGGAAGTGCTTAAAAAAATTACTGAAGTAAACATGAAAAGTATGAATGATAGTGGTATCCTCTTTATAAAATTATGAAGCAACAAACTCTAATTGCTGCACAGACAAAATAGTAATCTTCGTGAATTCCAAGTTCTGTAACACAAATCACATTCTGCCAGCTGATTATCCCAGAAGCTTGGTTAAAATAAGATGAACAAACTGAAAATAGGGCAAAACACTGCCTGAAATTTGTTTCCTACAGATTTTTTGCTAAAACTATAGAGATGCCAAATGTGACTTGGACGCATCACAGGACAGTAATAACAGAAAGCAAATAAAAGTTGTATTTTAGATGAATGAAGGATGTATCTGATACTTACCTCTCTCCACACAAGATTGGCATAAATGTGCCAATGCATTGGATACCTACACTGCACGCTACAACATAACTAAAGAAGTTTGTGCACCAAGACACGGAGCAGATTCAGGCATGCAAAATACTGCACAACTCCAGTTTCTCTGGTAATTGTGCACATATCACGATCAATTGAAATAATTCCATCAAAACTGTTTTCAGGAGAAAAAGCAGACACCAAGAAAACTGTTATCGAATAGTGCCTGATTATCTTGGGAAAATATTGTAAAAATGACTGCTGAGAAATTGGAAAACATTCAAGCCTGATCCCCTCTGATCAGAGAATTAAAACTGAGGGGAGAGGAGAGAGGAAAATGGTAAATTGTGGTGGATGCAGCTGGCAGAAAACCCAGCTGACAGAAGATAAAGGGGAGCACAAGACATGGAACAACAAACTATAACACTACACTGAATGAAAATCTTTGGTGTGTTAGTAAAACAATTTTCCTTTTTATTTTAGTTTTTGTTAATTTTTTAATATTATGTGAAGGAAAACAAGCCTTTTTAACTAGAGTGTCCTGCCAAGTGAAAGGTAAAGGCTTTGCCCAAACAAAAATCATGTCTTTGTCCCCCATCCAGTCACAGTTAAGATGAACAATGACCATATCCCCCCTGTTGGTTTATGTGCTGTATTGCTATTTACACTAACTTCTGTAAGACTTCAGAAGTGCAAGGCAATGCTGAGTTTGGCCCAGCATGTCTGAAAATGGAATGGCTGCTGTAAAGTCATCTAATCAGAGCAGACAGCCAGACACAGATGACAGGACCCAAGGGAATGGCCTGAAGTTGTGTCAGGGGAGCTTTAGGTTGGATATTACAGAAAGGTTCTTCACTCAGAGCGTGGCTGGGCACTGGAACAGGCTCCCCAGGGACATGGTCACAACACCAAGCCTGACAAAGTTCAAAAAGCATTTGGACAATTGTCTCAGGTGCATGATGTGATACTTGGGGTATCCTGTGCAGAACCAGGAGTTGGACTCAATGATCCTTGTGGGTCCCTTCCAACTCAGCATATTCTATAATTCTGTGACAAAGACTGGCAGCCTTATTACTGATATCATGCTTAACAGTGAAATGCATAGCCTGAAACACCATGCTAAAAATGTAGGCTGGATTATCAATCTGTGCATGTGCCGAAGTTATTTTTCTGCCTTCAATATGAGTGCAATTATCACAGCACACAGGAATAAATAGGTGTGCATGTACCTTGATGAGTTGTTCTTATGCCTGAGACTGGTTTTACCTGAACAGTGAGGTTAAACAGACCATTCACTTTTGAATTAGAAAAACACATGCTCTGAAAAGAGCCTGTTTTCCTTCAGTCTGTATTTCTGTATATACAATATCCTATACAATTCAAACTGTATCCTGAATTCTCCTCAAGAGAAAAGCAAGGGTCCTATTTGCATGTCTTATGAAATGATTGTCCAGATTTTTGTTTGTATCTTTACTTCAAAATAACCACCTGCTGCTTACAACAGAGTTTCAGTTCAACACAAGTTGTTGAACAACTGGTCACAAGAATTAAACTATTTCTCTATCCTTGATTAGTTGTCCCGTCCCAAAATTATAATACACCCTGTTCACAATCATATGCCCCTATAAACTGGCTTGAGAACAAAACCAGGGTGTGTACCAAGCAGCTTTCCAAGAAAGCATGATTAAACACCATGAGGAGCTTTCCTAGTAGCCCAGGAAAGTGGCACACAGAGAGAGCTGATGACTCAGCTCCTTTAGGTCACATCCTCACAAGTTACTCCAACATGCAGTGAATGGCAGAAGGTGGCAACCTTGGTGTCTTACCAGTGCCAGCTTCCAAGCCAAATGCCAAGGCAGCATAACTACCTAAGTCTCTCATTCCTGTATGTCCTGTTCATTAAATAGGAAGATAACTGTTGGCATCTTCAAACATACAAATTTTGCATCTAGTGAACAAATAAAATAATCATAAATAATTCAAGATGGGAAGTCCCGCACCCTCTTCACCTTCCTGAGGCCTCCTTCCCTAGTAAGGAGTCCTCCTGGCTGATTCCTTAGGGAACCACAGTACAACTGAGCATCACCTCTTCTACTACTTCATTTTCCCTCTCCTTCATTGAAAGTTAAACCTGAGCATTAAATCCCCACTTGCCTGCATAATGACACCACTGAGCTCTTTCAGAGATCCATTTTCATGAGCTGGTTTCTCCTTACATGTAAAAACTGGAGGTGAAAAAATAAGGATATTTATAAAGAGATAATAAAAGTGCCTGGACTCAATATATTCCAGATTTCCAGTTCAGATAATTAATAGTTATGGTGTTTGTTGGGTTTTTTTTTATCAGGTAATGTTTAAGTATCTCCAAAAGTAGGCTTCCATTTATCTTACTGACAGAAACATCACTGATACTCACCCTAAATATTCCTAATTTTCTGCATATTACTTAGAGCTGTTTTACTCCGCCCTCTGTGGACTCTGTAGTCAGAAGGAACTGCTAAAGACAGCGTGCCCAACACCCCACAGAATGGTACTGTAGACTTTGCACCAGAAACTGAGTTAAAGGCATGTCTTTTAGAAATATTCTTAATTTTATTTTAACATCAAGCAGTCGCCAGTTTGCCATTTACTTATCTTCACTCCTGGGAAGTTATGCCATATTTTTAAGGTATGATTTCTCTAATATCAGCTACTGGATCTGGTATGTTTTCTTTGTGAGGTTAAAATGATGTAGCCACAAGGCTTCCTTTACATTCAAGGGCATAACTAGGGTCATTATGTCTCCTCTCAACTTCTCTTTGAGAACCTGCACACTCCTGAGTTCTTTGAGAACTCATCAGGTTTGCTCCCCCATCCCAAAACAGCTTTATGGCTTCATTTAAATTATCCTTGTGTTTTCTTGAAGTATAAACAATGGATTTGAAAGCAGTAAATGGGACTATGATTTAACTCCACTATTTCTACTTGATAAACCTGTTTTCTGATGTATAACAGGAACCCTTCCTACAACTTCATAAAAACCTCACAGTAAAGTAGCTGTTCATGATGCTTTAAAAATCCTTCTCAAATTAACTGTTTTTCAAGCACTGAGACTTTGGTTTTAACATTTTTTAGTTTTTTTTTCAAATCTCACTCCCAAGCTAACAAGAGACCAAAGCAAGTAACAACACAGTACACTTGTGTTCTTACTGAACAATGCCAATGGTGTTTTAAGTGAAAATTGTCTTGCATAAACTGATTTTTAGATGGACATATAATCATAGAATCATTAAGGTTGGGAAAGACCTTTAAGATCATGAAGTTAACTGTTAACCCAGCACCACCACCATGTGCACCACTACATGATGTCCTGAAGTGCCATATCCACGTTTTGTGAACACTTCCAGGGTTGGTTATTCTACCACTTCCCTGGGCAGTCTGTCCCAATGCTTTTCAACCTTTACTGTGAAGAAAATAATCCTAATACCTAATCTAAATCACCCCTGGCACAATTTGAGGCCATTTCCTTTTGTCCCGTCTCTTTGTAACCTGGTATTTTTTTGTCTTTTATTCTTGGCTGATAAAATCCCAAGTTCACTGCTTCGATGGTTGGTACTGCTAATGCCAGGTGACTGTCTGCAATTCTTGCTTTTCTAAATGTTGAAATGACTTTGACATATCTTTCATTCTTTGAAATTCTGTTTCCACTTTTTAATTAAAAAGTTCAAGCTCAAAGAGTTGAATCCCTAATACTAAATCCTTACCTCAGATCACACATAGAAATACAAAGCCCCACCCACTGTTCAGCACCAGATCTCTTCAGACCAGGCTGTCTACAGCCATACTACATACCATCTTGTCACACAGGTCACTACTGATTCTTAGGTTATTGTCATTTTTGTGCCCTTTCTTTTAATTTAAAGCATATTCAAATAATAAGGACTGTAGGGTTTTTTCTATAGCATGAAACTATGAGCACATAAAAGCAGATTAGTGTCTAAATTTGAAGAACATTGGGGAAGAACAAGACTTGGTACAGAGCCTGCTTGGAGCAGTCTCTGGAGTACAGTGTGCCTGCAACAGCACACAAGTTAAACTCAGAAGGAACTCGTTTAGTGAGTCAAAAAGCAAGTCTAGGACTGAACCAGCATTTGCTCACGTGGAGACCAGCAGGGGGGAAAGAACATCAGCTAACATACATACATATATATACACACACACACACACATTTTATGCGTACAGATCTACAAGAACAAGTGTCTTTATGTAATCACCATCCAGCTTTTCTTTTTTTGTCAACACTTCTTTCTGGTTAACACAATTTGCTATGAAACAAAAAGTCCCTAATGTTACAGTGGAGACTTTAGGACCATGTTTATCTTCTAGCACTGGAAGTCTCATGTAAAGTTGTTTTCTTACTGAATTTTGTATTTCTAAAATGTAAAATTACAAATGCCAGGGATCCTGGTAGTTACCAAGTATGCACTGCTCTCTGCATGACTAGATTCACAACTATGCTTAAGCTCTCACAGTTTTGTTATATGTGACACCAAGGATCCTTGGCGTAAGAATAAGAAACTTTAGGCGGTAGGCAGGACTGTATTTTGTTCACAATCACTGAAAAGGAATGAAAATAAACAGTCAGCTCCTGCCCTAGGTCACAAGTGGTGCTTTGCAGTCTTTGCTAGGTTGTGTGTTGCACGACTTAACCTCAAAAAAGTGACAAAGCAACACAATTTCCCAATGATAACGTTAGTGAGGGTAGTGAGACTACCAGGAAACTGTGATGAACTGCAGAAACACATGGAAGACTGATTAGGACAGAAAGCTGCAGATGCATTTCAGCACACACAAATAAAAAAATTAAACATGTGGAAATAAACAACCATAGTTTCACATGTGAAAAAATAGCCTGAGCTTATCATTCCACTCGAGAGTGTTACAACAGATAATACCATGAAAACAGCACAATGTTCAGTTCATATTAAAAAAGCAAGTCAAACATTAGGAATTACTAGGAAAGGAATAAAGGGCAAGTAAACAAACAGGCCCCTACTTAACTACATGGGTAATGTTTCATGCAGTTTTGGTTCCCTTCTCAGATAATACCATGAGAACCAGAGAAGTTTCAAAGGACAGTAAATACAGAAGCTGTTCGATGCCTTTAGTCAGCCAAGAAATATTTTAGCTAATGTATTTCAGATTAGAAGAGGAAATTTAAAGGCGACTGTTGCATATCTGCAGAACATTGACTCTGGCACAGCCATGGCAGGTACAAGTTTACTGTGTAGGGGGCATTAAATTAAGCTTGTAAAGATCAGGTTCAAAATAAATGAGAAATGACAATTCTTTATGCAACAGACATCAACTGATAAAGGTTGCTGTTATTCAGGAAGCATATAGAGTCCAAAGGAAACCGGACAAGTATGGGAAAATTGAGCATTGACAATTTCTAAATAGACAAACCATATCATGTTCAGGAAAACTTGAAATAGAAGACACTTAGAAGCTAGGGGAACACAGAAGAAAAATAACCAAATGTACTTGTATTGTTCTTACCCTTTCTCAGGCAGCTGCTTATGACTACAAAAGGAGCTACTGTGTTAGAAAAAGAACTTTGGTCAGGACCTGTATAGCTGTACCTATGTTTTTCTTTTTAAGAGTTCCAGAAGCATGTAAGTAAGGAGTGCAGAGGAAAAGCATGTGCTGTTTGCTTGGCTTCTTAGTTAAACATAATAGATGGTGGTGCGCGTTAAAAATGCATGGAAGGCTTCTCAGTCATCAAGGCTGCCTGAGCACTCAAGTTCACATAGTGACGTGACAGACTTACCTTACAGTACAAATATTTCCAGTATGAAACTTCCTACTAGAGGGATTTTCTTTATTTCTTATCAGGAAGAAGAAACATATGTACTGTATTTGTTCTGGATGGCACCCCAAACCAAAAGCCACCAGGAGTTCTCTTACACCAGGTTTGAGAAACACTTTCTCCCTTTAGTATAGTAATTAATATTAATGAAGTAACCAGTGTTACCATTTAGTTCCACATAATAATGACAAGAACGCATTTTTAGTTTTACAGACATACATACATATATATTGAATGTCAAAGACGTGCCCTGCTTCCATAATTCTGCATGACTAATGGTCTACCAGAAGATGTCTAAATGCATAAAAACTGTAAGCTTCCTGATGGTAAAATGGTAGATGCAATTTACTGGACAGATTGAGAATTATACATCATTATATAAATTACACATATATATATTCTGATATTGTAGTTGCAAGCTTTTTTGAGAGCATTTCAAGGACATAGAATTCAAAACAAAATCAAGCTAACAAGTTAAAAAAACCCTTGGAAATACATAAATGCAAAGTAGTCAGTGGAGTGACATTCAAGGGAAGTCATCACAACTTCCTGTATTGCCCAAAGATCTGTCAATGAAGGAAAAGGAAACACCAGCAGAAACATGCATCCTAATAAACTTTCACTATTATTTTGGGCACATTTGCTGTAGTTTACAGAAAACCCTCAGAGTTCAAGGTACACAAGCAAAATCTCAGATTTAGATGTGACTCCTGAGAACAAGAAGAATGCTCCCTAAGTCTTTTCTCTTTTTTAACAT
Source organism: Scytalopus superciliaris (assembly GCA_013400415.1). NCBI lineage: Eukaryota > Metazoa > Chordata > Aves > Passeriformes > Rhinocryptidae > Scytalopus > Scytalopus superciliaris. The sequence goes on along the minus strand of VXBX01000122.1, from coordinate 411,678 downwards.
GTAGCACTGAGTCTAGAGAAAATTAAATAAAAGAACTAATTGCTCATTTGTGCTGATCTGACCTGGTATTTTCATGATGTTTTACTGACCTTTCAGATTTCGTAAGATAAATTTCATTGTTATCTTTTTGTACTAAGAATATCTTAACTGTTTAAAAAAAAATAAATACACTCAATATCCAAGTCATAAACACTTAAAATCTTTTGTAAACTGGTGCTGTGAGTGTGCAAAATGACACCACTTAAAAGTTCCCCAGCTTGGTTATCCAGAAGTTTTTACAGCATCTTCTTGCAATGATTTTTTAGCCAGGCTAACTGGAAATAAAGGTAAGTTAGTCAGCATAATATAAATATTTTTCTATTCTCCCTACCAGCAATTTGAAGCATTTAGCCTCCCTGGTTGCTTTTTGTAGAGCTGTGATCTAGAGTGCATATGATGTAAACGCTCAAAGTAGAAAGAACTTTTTATCTCTGCACAAATATAACTTCTGGCTTAACTGAGATTCCAGTTTCATTTTCAAATGTGCTTCACCCTATTAACCCTGGAAGTTCCTTTAGGTTCCATTAGCACTATACCTTGAAATAAGGATAACAAAAAAACTTGAAAAAGGTTAAAAAAAAAAAGAAAAAATGCATAAAAGCAGCAGATGAAGAATTCAGAAGAAACCATTTTCTTATGAAATAGAATTCCTGGATATAAGGATATTTACCGGAAATTAACACATCTGGCATCAGTGAAGATTACTATTGCTAAATGAGACAACATTTCTATACCAACAGACTGTTTAAGATTCATTGATACCCATCAACCAAACCTGATACTTCTCATTTCTGCTTTGACTAGGCAGTAGCAATACTGTCAGTATTCAGAAGAAATGTAACAAATGTAGCATAAAACATTCCATATCATCTAGAATTTAAATTTACATACATTCCTGCATGGGTAACTGAAGTACCTCTGTTATCTAAGTGCAACACTTTTCCCAGCAATTTGACTCAAAATCAAAAGAACAATTCATTACCTACATTATCAAAAATGCTTTACTTCTTATTTTCAGATTGGTATTTAAGTCACTGCCCTTACTCTAATTAAAATGAAGTTGATATAGGCTTCATTCCTAACTGGTCCATACAGCAAGGCTAAAATTGTACATGTAGTTTTTCATCAAAGCAAGAGATAAATCCCCGGATATACTAGCACATCTAAAGGATGCTTTAACAAAGCTGCACTAGTTATAACAATATCCATTGGTACACACTAGTAAATTCAACAAATGCACAATATCTGGCATTATTTTAAAAGTACTGGATGCCAAAGAAGAGCAGTTACACTGCATTCATGAACAGTTCAAAAAATACCAGCTAATGATATTACTGGTGAACTTATAAAAAAACTTTTCAAAGCTATTATATACATCATTCTTTTGAATAAAATTACAGAAACACTCTGAAACCTTTGCACACACACTTATTTCTTTTTTTTTTTCTGAATAGTAGCAATCTTCAGAGCTCCTGTTAACTTGGCATTCTTCCTGTTCACCCGTATCAACCTGTCATATTTTCAGCAGCCTAGAGACAGAAAAAAACACTTATTGCAAGTCACCAAAAGAGACACCATGTAGATTGAATTTAGTATTTTCTTGTAACTGTTTTAATTTACCTGGAAAACTTTAAAAAACCTAAAATAACCCCATCTACTTATAAATATTTCTCTAATGAACACTATTCATTTTTTAAAAAATAACGTTGTCAACTGCCATCACCCTTTACTAAAATAGCCATTGCTGTTTACTTGTGTTAAATTTTATGCCCTGTACCTGAGCAGCTTGTATTCTGCATATTTTACTCTAAAGTGCTCAAATGAATGAATATGTTTGCCTCTGGAGTTTACTACTTTATATAATTTGTAGTAATTATTTTTCCCCACTTATACAGATAAGCTGCTTACACAAAACCTAGAAGAAAGCCACTAATCATAACTGTTTAAATTACACTGTCAATTATTTGATTAAGAACATTACTACTTTTTATTACTGAATAACTCAACCTAGCCAACAAGACACAGTTGTTGAAGACTGACATTGGTAGATTTTAAGCCAGTTATGGGACAAACAGTCAAAGGATAGCAACAGGTATGATAAACCAGCAAAAGCAAATGAAAAAGTAAAACAGCCCTCAATTACATACACATAGTTAAATGCATACATATGCCCACATTTAAGCATGGACACAAATACAGAATATGCGTAAGTACAGAAAAATGTTCAGTTAAAAATAAAGTATGCAGTGCTCCAGAACACAAGCAAGATATAGGTTTCCCTTCCACCTCCCAGAAATAAGCAAATAGAAGACTCAGAAGAAACAATCGTGATTGTGATGTTTGGGTAGAGCATAAAGAATGAAAAACCTTTAAAAGTCAAGCAAGGATTTGTTTTTAAACCATTGTTACCCTCTACTAGGGTAAACAGGTAAATGCTAACATATGAAAAGCCCTATATACACATATATCATGAAATCCCCTCTTGCCCGTCTTTGGAAGGTGCAAAGCACAGGTTAATGTGGCAAAAGCAACATGTGAAGATTACACTGCCAAGCTGCATGTACCTGTTTACAAGTCCTGTTGCATACTATTAGGTCTGAGGTTGTAGAAATGGGGCGATACTGGTTAAAGGAGAAAGTAGCAATCTATTTGTGATATGATGCAGATGGGGAGGCAAATGATGACTACAAACGCCCAGAATAAAAATCTGTGAGGTTTGGTTGTGGTTTTTTGTTTTATTTTTTCCCTTCAAAATAGTTAACTAAGTTTTATTTGTACCATTTCCAGCATCATGGTGAATTCAGTTGTATTCACTGCCTTTTCTATGGAATGGTTAATTTTCTTGATTTAAATGTGAATCAGATTTTAAAGTACAATTTACAAATTGAAGTGTAGCAAGTTGCTCATATATCCAACTCTTTAAAACAAATCTATAAGCTTTTCAAACAAAAGCATTACCTTTAGGGCTTCTGTAGCTTTACGTAGTTCTTTAATAACAGATGATAACGCTTCTGGATTTATCCCTTGTTCACAAAGCCGCACACAAATAGACAATGTCTCCATATCCAAGCCAGTGTTCAATATTCTTGAAATCTCAAACAAAACTGCAACAGAAAAAAATGAACTTTGGTCCTTATGAAGTTTCAATGATCAAAATTGTTACTCATCAACATTTAACTTCTACAATAGAGTGTGAACATGACAGTTGTCCACTGCAGTCTGAACTTCAGCAACAGCATTTGTGTTCAGCTTTCCAGGATAAGCTAAAAGCTACAGCTTCCAACACAAACCCCATGCTTTTCTGCTTCGGGAAACTTAATACTGAATAATATAACTGGGTTTTGAAAAAGCAAAAATATAAGTGAAAAATTCAACAATTATCATGCTTGTCAATTATATAAAAGCTAGGCTATAAGAACACTCTGTGCTTTAACTCGAGATACTGATGAAGTCCTACTGAAATGAACTGGAAACACATTCTTAAAGCTTTTACAGAGACTATCAGCAGTTTTCTAGACACCTTCTCCTACAACTAAACCTGGCTTTAGGTCTAACATTAATACAAGTTTAATGATAAGCAATATTATTCAATTTTTACGTGTCCTGAATCAAGAGCAACAACACATGTCACTATGAGACCTTCTGGAGAAGATTTCAGTTGGTTTTGTTAAGAGATGAAAACACGTCTCTTGCCCCTTACAGACTTTCTCTGGAAGGCCCCTTTTCTTTGATTCTCATGAACAGTTTATCACAGATGCAACAGAACAACTCACTGAGATTTTATTTCTGGTTTTTACAGTTATCTCCAACCTGAAGCCAAGCCCTAATATAGGCTGATTTTATAGAGGTGTTACAGTTTCTGTACCTAAACCAAGCCAGGGAAAACTGAAGTACAAGATCTTTCTCACTATGTAAAAGTATCACAGCAAGTGACCATTGCCCACTTGACAGCTATGAAAGCATTCCTTGGTATACCAGCAACATACTGCAGCACACCCTGAGTCACACTTACCCAAGACAAACAACCTAATGTATCCAGTCAGTTCCACTGCAGTCAGAGGGAAATGTCAGATACTATGAAAAAAAAACTTCTAGGAATAATAATATTCTTGAAGCCCACACAAGTGGGCTGGATTAAGAAGACAAACAAGTTTAAGGCATAAAAACAGTCGGCCAGTCCAAAGTCCTATCCACAAGCTTACTTTCTTCTCCACCTCACGACTTTGTTCTCACTGGCTTAAATCATTCCAAACACATTATACATGCACACCCTGTCCATACAAAAGCATCTTCAACTAACAACCTAATGCAGCTGCATTAAATTGACATTAACATTTAAGAGCCACAGAAATAAGGAAGAACTAAAATCTTCCCAGAAAGAAACAATTCTTACTTTCTTTAACCATTTACCATAAAATTTACTAAGCATGTGTACAGTTACAGGGGCCAGGACTAGTTTATAACTATGTGGGTATAACCAACACTGTGTGTTCTACATCCCCTATGTCATTTCTGATGGACTGTTAATAATGGATCATTTGCAGCAGCTGCCCAGGGCACACCTGACCAGCTGGGTGTTAAAGAACCCTGTCAGGCAGAGGAGTGTTTATTTGTCTTCACAGTGACTCAGCTGTGATAACTCCCCTTTGGGGAGGCATCAGCACCTTCACACCCAGCCTGAGGGGTCATGTCTGCTGATGGGCCATCAGGGACTGGCACAACAGACAGTTGCACCAAGCTAGGCCATCAAATATTTCAAAAATATTCCGCAGCTCAGAGTTAAATCACCCATTGTGAAATTGTCCTGGGGGACGTACTGGGTATTCCCACCTGAACCTGAGCATATATAATCATTGGGTTTGCGGACTTCTGGTACCACTCTTTGGATCCAGAGGAGGACAAGAACCTCAAGAGAACTGTGACGGCCACTCCCAACAAGACTGTGACCATCATCCTCACCAACAGGTTTTTTTCTTTCCTTTTACTGTGCACTCAGGGAGACCACATGGCACTCAGCACAGGGATTAATAAACACCATTCTGTTCGTGCCTCAGGGTGCTGGGTTACACATCTTGGTTTTGTGGGTTAAAACCAATTTTTTCTCTGTATCATGATATTTATTGTAATCTCTTTATTAAATTGTCATTCTGATTTGTAATCTCTCTTGAGTTGGGTTCATTTCTCCTCCCAGTTTACCTTGAAACCAGCATAGCATGTGACACATCTGAAGGCAGAGCACTAAATCTAACTAAAAATAAGTTCCAATTTTCTATGTCAGCAAGAGTTGCGGCCTCTAGTTTTTAATATAAAATATCTTTAAGTATTGGGGCAATGTCTTTGGCAGAGAGATGTAGCAGTGTCTCCACAATTCTGAACTCTTAACAACTGTGTAGAGAACAACTGCTAAATATCTAAGTCTACCTTAAATAAAATAAACACATTTTCACATGGGAAACCTGGGCTCCTAAATGTGAAGATTAGTGCACTTTCCATATCCATTCTCAAAAGCCTTTCTTTGTCTTTAAATGCTCCTTTCATCCCTTCTCTCCAAAACATTCCTGCAGAACTGGAGAGGACAGTTCTCAAGTACAGTTACCAGAATTTAGGATCTCTGTCCTTCCCAAACAGAGCTTTCTCTATCTTACCCTCCTGCAGCAACAGAGGAGCCCATACTTCTGCTAGTCCTGCCTTGCCTCCAGCAGCAGATCAGAGTGTAGGTCACTGGCTGAAATGCTAATTTTTACACCAGCTGGACTCGTTAAGGTCTTTGCTAAGAAACCCTTATGTAACTGTAGCCATAACTTCAAGAGAAAGGAAAATGCTGAGAAAATAGCAAATATGAAGCAAGACCCCCAAACATTCTCCCTAGCCTCTACTCCCTCACTAGGTCATTTCCAGAGAAAGTCTTCACATTTAACAACCCTCAGGGGACTTCCTGGCAGCTTTCCACTCTGGAATTCTATGAAATGCCCCTGACAAAAGCTTATATGCAGAGTTTCACACTCCACCAAGAAACAACTCCAGGATGTGCCAGCTTTGATCCCTCATAGTCAGGCTGGAAGAGAAAGTGAACACCTGACCTTTACTCACCTGCTCACATTTCTCATGGCTTGTAAACCTTCAGAATATTTCCCAGTACGCCCAGTGACACTACTCTCATACTCCCCATCCCACAACAGTGCCTGGGTTTAGGTTTGTATTTTTTTGTTTTTTTTTTTCTTTAAATCAGAAACTATTCTAATTCTGTAACACTAACTGCTGCTCTCAAAGCTTGTTCACTGTATTGGTTGTGTATTTGGGGGTTTTGTTTTAGTTTACTTTTGTTTTCTGCCTGGCCCCTCGCAGGGGAACAAGGGCTCAGCCCAGCTCGGCTGCTGGCAGCGTTAGAGGGCTTTCCTTTTCCTTTCGCTTCCACACACTTTCCCCGGCTTAAATCCAGGGCACACAGAGCCAGGTAACATAACCTGCATTACCGGTACAAACGAGAAAGTACAGCAAATACATACATACATTTATAATCACTAAAAAGCAGCGATATTCTATATTAAATACTTAGCTAACAAAAGACCCCCAAGGAAAGCCACTGAAGGTCCAGAGCCACTCGCGCTACGCGGGCCTTTGAAGCGCTTCAGCCGCTGTACGCGACATGAAGCAAAACAAGACACTGCTCAGCGCCGCATCCTCCAGCAGCCGCCACCCGCGCCCCTCTTCCCGGGAGCGCCGTCCGCCTTCTCCCCGAGCCCGAGCAGCGGCGGCGCCGCTCCGGAGCAGCGTCCCGGCCCCGGCCCCAGCCCCGCGCTGCCCGGGCCCCTCACCCACCGTCCATGGTCTCCCGGGCCGCGTTCAGGCTGGCGGCATTATTCGCCATGGCGACCGCGCCCCGCACCGGAACCGGAAGGCGCGCCGCGGAGGGGCGGACTTTCGTTCGAATTCGCGCGGCGGCGCCGCCGGCAATTGGCCCGTTCGANTGGCACAGCCTGGCACAGCCTGGCACAGCCTGGCACAGCCGGGACACCGCCGGGACACCGCCTGGCACAGCCGGGACAGGCCCAGCCAGGACAGCGGCCCGCAGGGAGCGGTAAGGGGCGGCTCAGCGGGGCCGCTGCCCCCGGCGCTCCGGCCCGGTGCCGCCCCCGCTCTCCCGGGGCGCCGGAGCCCCAGCGCTGGGGAGCGAGCCCGCCAGCAGCGTGTTTGGCCTCCCGGCCGGTTTGTTTCTTCCGGTGGTTGTTCGTGGGTTTTGCTTGTTAGTTTGGTGTTTATTTGCGTTCTCTTTTCTAGCCCCCCTTTGCATGTCCTTGCTTGTCTCGTTTTCGCGGGTTCTGTTTATTTTTAATTGCCCATGGCGGCCTTATTTATCAGCTTTGTGTCGGTAGGGCCAAGCCAAAGCTAACTCTGTTTCGGTTAGTCTTTTAAATGCTTCTGGCGCCTTAAAGTGGTTGACTGTCTCTTCCCAAAGCCTTCAGGATGGCTCTAAAATGTCAACATTGTGATTTCATTATTTTCCTGAATTTTTTTATCTCTCTTTTTCAGGTATAGCTTGGTGTTATGGGTGATACAGAAGAAGCTAAAATGCAGATAACACCAGAAACGCCAGGACGAGTCACAATCCTGAATCCTTTTGAAAGTCCCAGTGATTATTATACTCTTCAGGAGCAGATTGTCTCCAGTCCTTCAGTCTTTAAGTCAACAAAGACCTCATCAGTAAGATCTAGTCTTTAGTTGTGTAACAATATAGATGGAGTGCTAGTATTTTCAAATGCATTTAAAAGGGTATTTTATATAATGTACTTTAACATATTTTACTAAGCCAAAGAACTTTGGTGCTATTTGGAGTTTCTTCTCTTTACAGAAGTATGCTGCTTTTAATATCAACGTTGTTGCTTAGTCTTCCTACCTTCCTAGATTTCTCTAGCTATTAAGCAATTGAGTACTATAAAAAAATTCCAGTTTCTACTTACAGACTGATCAGTTTGGTTCCAAATAAAACCTAATTGCACTTTTGTTATGAGCTGTTTGAGTATTCAAGTTAATGCTTTTGTAATATATATATATTTGCAGTATATAACTTCCAGTTGCACATTACATTCTGGTTTTCAGTTGAAATTATTTTCTAATAAGTAGTAGATACTGTGATAATGAAACTAAAAAGACTCACTTGGTAGATAATTTTTCAAATGTATTTGAACAGTGCTTTGTAATTGTTAGATGAAGGGGTGAAGCTGCTTTCCTTCTGAACTGCGTTTTGTTGTGCACTATGCATGGCATTATGAGTGAGACTGCAAGATGCATATGGGGTTGTATCTCTTCAGTTTTCAAAATGGGATTTGAAAGGAAGATTGCTCTTTCATTGGATAACATGCTTTAGGGTTTTCATGGCACCACAATTTGGATTGTGGCAATCTAGAAGCAACTAAACTTTATCCCAAGTTATGCATCTTTAGTAGATCTGTTCTCAGAAATTGAGAAGAAACATCTCAGTTTGTAAATATTAGCTATAACCTTCCACTTAATAATACTGTGTACATCACTGTAATACCACTACCAGGGTAAGAAGGCTGACTGACGTATTTTTTTAAAAGCAGAAGATTTAAATGGAAACTCTTGTGATTGTCACTGTGGAAACTGTGGTTGTGTTGTTCCATTGAGATTTGTCCTGTAGTTTTATCTTTTTAGAATAGCAAGCATTAAGATGCCTCTTTCTTTTTTTAGACACCAGGAAAATTTAGATGGTCTATTGATCAGCTCGCTCTAATAAATCCTGTGGAAATTGACTCAGAAGATGTTCGACGCCAGGCAATGTATTTGAGCCATGCTAGGTAACTTAAAATCTGCTTTTATGCAGTTAACTTAGCATTTATATTGTAATGGTTCTTTTGCTTTGTTAACACTTTAGCATAGCTTTAAAGAGTTGTTATTCAAATCTTTTAACAGACATTTTTACATGTCCCTGACGTGGATATAGTATTTAGATGAGGCTGCATCTCTGTTGCTTCTTTTTGATGTTAAGAACTGAGTGCTGATCCACTCTGATTACAGTTTGGAAGACAGGCAGATAAAAGCAATCAGTGGAAGCAAGAAAATGTGGTTGTTACCAAGCTAGCTCTTCTCTTCTTTGTTTCAACACCGTTTATCTTCTCAGTGTTCCCTAATGAGAGCTATGAAGTGTAGGCATCTTTGGGACTCCTGTAGAAGGGTAGAGCTGCGAAAGTGAGGTAGGGAAGCCAGTACTCCCTTTGAAAGGTATAGATTAGACTTAATGTAAAGGAGAGGGGACCAACGCTAGTTACTTGAAGTAGTTTGGGGACCTTATCTCAACTCTTTCCTTTCTCTGAAAATAACTTCCATGGGGAAAAATGAGCAGGTGAAACAGGCTTGGTATTTGCAGCATAGCTTGAGGAATAATTTTACACACTAGTAACAGAACAACATGTCAAGAGGAGGCTGTAATGATGAATCCTGTAGATAGTCTGGTACATTTTTCAGATAAAATTTGCACGAAGAATTGCACCTCGTGGCACAAAGCATCACAGTAATAGAATAATAATCAGTCTTCCATCCCATCTAGGTCAGGTTGCTCAGAGTCCCATCCACCCTTACCTTTAATGTTTCCAGGGATGGGGCATCCAACACCTCTCCAAGCAACCTGTTCCAATGTTTCAACACCCTCCTTGTAAAAAATACTGTGAAATAGAGGTACTGTTCTTAGTGTCTGACTGCACCTACATCTCCCCTTTTGAATAGGAAGAGCTGTAGAAGGAATATAACTGTCCTTAGCTGTATCTGTGAATCCTCATGTCTTAATGTCAATATTATTTTTCTTAATAGCCCTTTGTTTCCTGGTCTTCCTCTAGCAGCCAGTAGGTTTCAGACTCTAATGCTCTTTATACATTATAAAGCCTTGAGCCTTTTGTTTTTTTGAAAGTCAGTTATGTTGTTCCTGGAAGCTTATTTGGACACAAACTAGCTTTAATCTAGATGATCTGGGTGACAATTCGTATAATCATTAGTGACATTGCCCATAGGTATAAATGTGTTGTTTCAGTGGGTCCTTTTAGTCTGTCCCACTGCTTCATACCCACTGATTCTTTAAAAAAATCATCTCCTGTGACTGTAAAGAGGCTAGTTGACTATGTGTAGATTTGCTGTGTCTGTGCTTGCATATGTCAGTGTAGTACAGACCAATGTGGTTATTTCTGATGGCTGCAAACTGTACATGGTTAAATGCATATATGTATGCATTTAACTCATATATATATATATGAGTCTGTGTGTGTAGGATTTTGCATGGAAATTTACTTTAATTTCCATTTCATAAGTACAGTTTTATGGAAGCTAAAGTGTCATAAATACAGCTCTTGATGTTAAAAGTTCTTGATAAAAGAATTGAGTTTTTGAAGCCCATACATAATGTTACATGAACTGTACATCCTTGTTAAAAGAGATAATTTATAATGCTTGTTAACAAGTAATTTTCTTCATTAGTTTGAACCAACCACAAACATAGGTAATTCCATGTATAAATATTTCAAACTGTTATTTCTCCGTAATGTAGTAAAAACAGTCTGAGGAGCAGCACAGTGTAAAAATCTGAGTATGTATCACATATAGACTTGATTTTGTTCGTATCAATGTTTCCATAAACTGGGCATCATATATGTGCTGTGTGTTTATTAGACTGCTTAGAAGATGTTTAGGAGAATGTTTTTCTGTTTGACTGTGTTAGTGAAAAATAGTCTATTGATAATTGAGTGGGCACATTGACACAGCTTTGTTTACAGACTTTCCTCTTCCTTTTTTATTTCTGCTGGTAGAAATTGAATGCTATGCTATTGTTCGTTAATTATTAAAATATATCTGTACTGCATCTTGCATACTGTGTGTCACAGTTGCAAATATCATGTTGCTTGAAGTTGCATACAAGGCTGGTCTGTTTTTATTCTTGTTAAATACATAGGACATTTTCACCTTGTTATTTGCCTGGAGTTATGTACTAAAGAAAAAGCTATCTTTTGCACTAACCAGCACTTTCAGTGGGAGCTGTTTTCCCAGTTCCTGTTTCTCCTTTGGAATCTGGTTTCTAAAAATGCTTATTACTTGTGATCCACTATGCATAAATATACAATGATTGTATGCTTATTCTTTTTTTGTACAATAGCTGAATTTTATGCAAGTGTCTTCATAGAACTCTCACTTAGAATCATCTAGGCAGACATAATTGAAGATGGCATGTCCAAACATTTTAGATTTATTCAAAGTGTGATAAGAATGAAAGAAAGAGCTGTGAAAGAGAATTTATGTATTAGGCACATCTATGTGTGTTTGTGTAGCTAATAATGTTGTGTTATCTACTGATTTATAAAATTATTCAAGGTTAATTCAGGTATACTAACTGCATATGAAGCTGTTGAGTGATTCAGCAAAGACAATGATGAACATTTATAAGCTTCAAAACATTTTACAATAAATTCCATAGTAGTAACTGAGACTTGAAGGTGACTGTTAGAGGAATCTCACACATCATGGCTGAAGTAACTACAATATTTTTTTAAACCTATGTTGAAAGCTCCATAAGGGAATATATTCATTGTTGGAAGCTAAAATATGACATTGTATTCTAAACTGAAGAAAATATGGCACACTATTTGGCAGGGAGACCTCTGTGCTGGGAAAGTGGGCTGTGTCAGGAATTTAAGTTTGCAAACTCCGGGAGTGTCTTCAGTTGCCCTTCAATTCCTTACAGCTCAGTTTTTTAGTCTGCTTGGTTTTACAGTGTAAGTCTAGTCTCATAGTAACTTTAGTAGTAAAATCTATTCATATTACATTCTTTTGGAAGATTAGTTATGATTGACTTTCTGTCCAGACTTGCTGATACAAGGAGTAAAGAGAAAATTTGCAAATGTGTACTTTTAAATGGTACAGATATTTTTCAAATGAACTGACCTGAGAAGTGCCTTTATATTTCTAAATTTATACTATAAGATTATTGCACAATACAGTAAAAACATTTTACAATTTAGGGTTCAGTGCAGTTTCACTTATAAAGTTTCTCTTGAGCATCTATAAATTATTATATGGTTGGACTTTACATTTTTTCCTACTTACTTGTTTTGATAATTGAGTTGTTTTTCATTTGTTACTTAGAATTGATAAGGAGACAGAAGATAGAAGGCAAAAAGCTATTGAGGAGGTAATAAAACTTTGTGCTATTAAATACTGCTTTGTTTTCTGTCTACAAAAAAGATCCACATCTATTACAGGATTTCAAAACCCAGAAGTCTGTTATATTTCAGTAAGAAAGTAATTTTGCATCCTTAGCCTTTGTAGTTGGAATCCACAAGTTGTTTTACTTCCCATCTTTTTTCACACACTTACAGGTCGAAACGAGATTTTTTTTCTTTCATGTACCTTGGCTAGGGGTAATGTAGCTGTAAGATAACTTACAAATAGTTAGCTTCAGGTTAAAAATAATGATTGAGCTTTTGGAGATTTACAGTAATTGTTAGTGTTTTATTGCATTTTTAAAAATATTGCAGAATTTTTGTCATTTCTTCCTTCCAAAGTGTGCTTAGCTGGACACACACCTTTATTCTAGTACTTATATATCTTTACATCCATTTTTTGTTCTATCTTTTACTATCCATTTGTCTAGCAGAGAAGGAAACTCTTTCAAGTCTTCACTATAGAAATCTTAAATGTAATTTCAATTTAAAAAAAATAAAGTAAGGCTCTGGTGGGAAGGTCTGTCAGTTTTGGTCTTTACAAACAAACAGTGTATTTTATGATACCATAAAGGTGCTGTGTAGTTGGCCTGTAGCCTAAGACGCTCTCTTGTTCTAAATCTGCATTAAAAAGTATATTTCTTCTTTGTGACATATGCCCTAATGGATTCTGCAGCTGAACAGCTTGAAACCATGTATCTGATAAAAATTGTGCCTTTAATAGTTACATGTTTCAAGCTGAGTTTTTTTTCATTTACTTTGAGTCTTGCATTTATTGTGAAAACAAGATTTGCCATTTATTTTTTGAAGCTATGTAATAGTGTTCATCTGCTCAGCATCAGGGTGTTCCACAGTGCAACTGTGATGATAGATACAATTTCTGGTTCAAAGAAAAAGACTGAAATGTCAGCGCTCATAAATGTTTCACTGCTGACCAATTTAGCCAAATACATTAATAATGTTGCCAAAATCCTTGGTTTATCACTTTTACTGTTACTGCAGTGTCTCTTTATCACTTCTGTGAAATAGCTCAATTGTCAAAATACAACTTAACAAACTGAAAATTTGAGAATTATTTTAGACTGCTGTCCAATAAGTAAGGTAGCAACAATCCAAATTTTAAATGAGTAATTATTGTTAAATGAAACGTTTCCTCAGTTTACACTCTGAATGCTTGAAAGATCTGAGGTGTTATGTGTCATAAAGAATATGGGGGTCTTCAAATCACATTGTTTTTTTTAATCTCTCTGGGCCAGAAATAATGCAATATGTTCTGCATGGTTTTCATTGTTCAGAGAACTATTCTAAATTTGAGAATCATCAATATTTACAAGTGCTGAGATGATTTGTTTTTATTCTGCTCTAGTTTTTCACAAAAAGTCTCATAGTTCCTTCTCCTTGGACTGAACATGAAGGCAAGCAAGTTTCTCAGTTTAATTCAACTAAATGTAAGTTGCTTTTGTGAGTCCACCTAAAATAATGCAGCTTTTGGAGGAATTATCAGGTGTGATTTGTTTTAATCTCAGTTTAAGAATGGGTGATAAAATGCAGCACAACTGATAGTTTTTCAACTGTTCTCTCCAATTGCTTTCTTTGTTTAAAAATTATTTATTAAGCAAGAGACTTATATAACTTTTCCTTTTTGTTGTTTTTGGTTCTTGTTCTTAAATCTTTCTACTTTAATAGCCTATCACTGACTAGTTTAATTTGCACGTATAACTTTGCAGTGTTGATACGGGTAATAGCCAAGTCTTCTACTTTCCTTTTTTCTTCTGATATTTGCGCATCTTACTTATTCTGACTGCTTTTCTCACCATATGGAAAATGGGAGTTCCACATTTTTTGCTCTTTCTTGCTGCCCTCTTGTTGTCTTAGTGTCCTGCTAGCTTATGGTCACTGCTTGTGGGCTTCCTAAATTAGTTTTGTTTATGCCACTGAATGCTGTTGTTAATGAAGTTTATATATAACCAGCAGAATACATAGTAAATTTATTACAAGCTGGACAAATGTCAGCTATAAAGTGCTGTTTGCATGCAGTATTGTTTGGTAGGGAATTCTTAAATAAATGGTGATTTTTGCAGGATTTGGAAAAGACTAAATTTTTTTTAATCAAGGTGGAGCTTGTGGATGGTGTATTTTTAATTATCAATTTTAAGGTCGTCATTTTTTGAGTCAAGAATGTGAGCCACAATCCCAGATCTGGGAAAGTGAATGGTGAAGGAAAATGGTCTAATGTGTTCTTTGGGTGTATAAAAAAGATAAAATATTTCTTCACCTCAATTCTAGACTGAATAATTTTATGGAAATGTGTCCTACTTGAACACAGCCTGTTTAGCTAAGCATAAACTATTTTGTTTTAAATCTCTGTAATGTAAGGAAGGCTGCAGGTGACAAATATTTGGGCAATATTGACGCTACTTCACTGTGCTTTTTTTTTTAATAGAAAGGTGCTGGGATTCTCTTGATCAGATATAATGATAAACTTTTTTCAGTACTCCTTTCTAATCTCTTCCCAACTTTGATGCAAAAGTTTTATTTAATTGTATTAAATATTTTAACTTACTACTGCTAGGTTTCAAAACTGTATGCAGTGCATGTTTAAATTTAAGTTCTTCTATGTTTTACAGCCATCGATCTAAATAACATTTCTCCTATTGGAAGGCAGCTAAGCTTGCAGCCTGGAAAAAGCAATGGTGAGTAAAAGGCAATGTCTAAAATTACAGGCTTTCTCTAAAGCAAAATAACCCATTTTTAATGGCTATTTAATTTCAAAAGGGGATTATTTGTTCATTAATATTCCTGTAGAAATAGTTTTTCTTGATCTAAATGGTACTATTAATTTTAATATCCATTTCTTCTAGTGATTTAATTCTATTATACTCTGTTGATTTTTTTCTGAAGTAAAGAATGAAGTCCCTCTGTGAAGTGCATTTTTTCCAATTTTATGTATGCACTTTTTTTTTAATTAAAAAGTGAATGTAAGCCTCAGATTTATCAGTAAATTACAGTTTTAAGAAACATTTAATGTGTTGAATTGTTATGGGTTAGAGAATCTTGATTATTTCCTGTGCCAAATAAATTCCAGAAATCTTAATACATCTTTTAAACTGTATTATTTTAGACAAATAGGCAGTGTTTTTCCCCAGGGTATTTTGGTGTTTTTTCTCCCATTTCCTTTTCAATCCTTCCTTTCTTCAGAGATCTCTTTCCTCAGTTAACATAAAAGCCTCTAGAGAGGCATTCTTGCAACTCTGGGTTTTTATCTCTAGGCCTAGTGTGCTGCATATAGTGTTGTCAAATCAGAATTGTAGCTTTAATTAACACTTTTCCTTATTGCAACTGTAATTTAAATAGCTCAATTGTGGTGCAATTTGAAAGTGAATTTTTGTTTCCACAGCTTTAGTAAAAGGTCACTAAAAGCTAATTTTGTTGATTTTATTCATTGCAGCTGCTTGTCAGACAGTACTGTCTTTGCCAGTGGATTTTAATTTAGAGAAAATACTAGGTATGTCATTTGATATCTGTATTTATGAATGTCTAAATCAAAAGCTTGGTTTTGTATTGTTTGCTGGGTGTTTTTGTCTTATGAAACACTGAGAACCAAATGTATGAATGAAAGTTTATGTTCTAAATAGACAGATACTGTGTATTGCATGGAACATGTGATTTAAATTATATGAGTGTGGACATAAAGGTGGAAAAGAAGGGATATGGAGGACAACTGGAAATTGTTCGGCCTGGAGGAGACTCAGGGGAGAGACCTCATCACAGTCTACAGCTTCCACATGAAGGGGAGAGGAGGGGCAGGCACTGATCTCTTTGCTGTGGTGACCAGCGACAGCACCCAAGGGAATGGCCTGGAGTTGTGTCAGGGGAGATTTAGGTTGGATATTAGAAAGAGGTTTTTCACTCAAAGGGTGGTTGGACACTGGAACAGGCTCCCCAGGGGAGTGGTCACAACACCAAGCCTGACAGAGCTTAAGAAAAGTGTTTATATGATACTCTCAGACACGTGTTGTGACTCCTGGGGATGGTCCTGTGCAAGGCCAGGAGTTGGACTTGATGATCCTTTTGGGTCCCTTACAGCTCAGGATCTTCTGCAGTTCTGTGGAACTGATTAATAGTTCTGAATGCCTAAAAGGTAGTAAGCAGAAGATACCCCCTGCCTACCTTAAAAAGCAGTTGCTTAACTCAGCAGAGCTGTTTGACTTACAGGTGGCTGGCCATGAGGCTCATAGTCCAACCTTGCATTGAGTGCTTTAACTCTGCCTTTAATTTAACTGATGCCAGAGTGGTGGCAAAAAAGCCATGACTGCTGAGTGAGGAGCAAGAGTCCAAATTAACTGTCTGATTATAAGTGCTACATCAAGCAATTGCTGCCACCTTTTCAAGCAAGGGGGCTGGAAAGGCCTGTTCTTGCAGCTCATACGTGGAAATAGTGAGTACAGCCAGCTCAGGAGGTTTTTGGCTGCGTGCTCCTATTCCATCATTGAAGTTCACAACCCTGACTGTGGGCCATCAAAATAGAAAAATAGAACCATACCTATTGCCTTTAGTTTTTGTCTTCACAAATGCTTCCATCAACACATAATTTGTGAGTTAGTTGAAAATTTCTTTTGCAAGGAATATCTAGTTCAGAGTGTAAAGCAAGAGCAAAACACTAAAATAATCTGGTGAGTTTTAGCATATTTTAATGGGTGTTGATTAGCCTCTGTAAATTGCTAACTGCACGGACTTTCTTCAAGTTGAATCTGTTTCGTCTCTATGTATCACAAAGACAGAGCACATGGGAGACCTGGAAAAGAGTTTTGCTTGGGTGGTAAAATAATCCCATTTGTACAATTCAGATGTGAGGAATAATACAATTTTGGGAAAAGACCAGTAAGTAGATGCTAGCCAAGATGCACATTTTATTTTCTTTTTCAATTCAGACCTTGGTATTAAGGGATGATAGGCAGAATTGGAAACTTAGTGGATAGAGTGGACTTTCTGTGGTGGTAACAAGCAATGCTTTGGGATAGGTGCCTAATTAGATTAATTACTTGCTGTATTGGTAAATTGGATTAAATGTTTTAGCTTAATTATATATGTTTCTTTAGTGGAATATACTTTTTTTGTCGTTATTAACGGAAATCACTTCTTCCCCACATTTCTAGGTGAGTATTTTAGAACTGATGAATTTGCAGATCAGTCTCAGGAAAATCTGAGCTCTTCATCACTCAGAAGAAAGCTGTTTTTAGAAGAAAATGGAAATGTTTCGGCATGTTTGTCACCTTCTCTGCATAGTCCATGTGGTAGTCAGCCACTTGGAGTGCTTTGTTCAATAGAATTATCTCCAGTCCGGTGCAGAAGCCCTCTGGACACATCCAGTTCAGTAAGTGGCCTGTTTCGTGGGCTGGATGGGATGTACTCTATGGGATAATATTTCTTAAGCATGGTGGTGTTTTGTTTTTTTTTTTTTTTTTTTTCCAAAATTCAGTAAAAAATACATTAATTAAGTATTGAAAGAATGTATTACTGACTTTTTATTTTGTCCAATTACTTTGTTATGCTGCTATTTTTCTGTGTAGAAGAAATTATGTTCTAATTTTGTTATGAAAAAGGAAGTAGGTGTAAAACATACAAAAGACTTGCTGAAAGCATGTTGGAACCTTTTCTTTTTCATAAAGCGTGTATGAAAAAAAAAGTCCTGTTTAAATCCATGAACTGCTGTCTAAAGTACCAGTTGATATGAACATGTGATGTAATTATTTCCCTTGCAGCTCATAAACTCATTTATAATGGAAAAAATGACTTGTGAATCAGCAGCTAAATAAGCTGTTTTTCTTATCCATTGACCAGAGATTTCAGATAAATAGACATTTATTGGAACACAGAACATGATGTCTGTTCTTTAAATTAAGAAAAGTGAACCTTATTCCCAGGTGGACATAGCACAGCTAAACTGGTTTAGATGATACAGTTTCATCTGTTTGGTGGCTGAATTGCATGATGAAAAACTACCCCAGGAATAGTGTCACTTTAAAAAAAGGTTACCATGGTGACCAAGTAAAGAATTTGTACAACATAATTATACTGCTAGAATGTGACCACTATGCTCTTTTCTTTAGGAGAAATACTTTTATGTTTTGCCTGCTGCTGGAATAAGTAATTCAGAAAACATGGATTACATTAAAATATAAGTAGTGACTGATGTTCATCTACATTGATATGAGTAAGAAATTTAGATTAGATACTTAACTAGGTAAATAGCATTAATTCTCTGTTTAGGTTTCTCATAGTTCTTAAATATAATGAATGTAATAGGCCTAGTTGGTATTATGTGGCAGTTTGACTCCATTGCTCTTTTTTCATATGGGAAGGAATAAGGTCCTGGTGAAGATCTGCACTGGAATATATAAGCTAAACTAACAATAGGGATTGCCATTGTAGAGGATTATCTTCCTTAGTGCTGCCATATTAAACTTTTAAGTTAGAACACTTTTTATATATACATACTAGCCAAGGCTAACATTATGAAAATATGCTGTATGTTTTTTGTTTTTTTTTCCTGAAGGGTCAGTTTTCTTCAAGCCCTATTCAGGGAGGAACAAGAGCTTATAGTCTGGGAAGTATAACCAGTCCCACGTTTTCAGAGAGGTCTCCTGCACGTAGTGGTTCTCCTACTTTTTCACCAATTGCTTTTCACATAAGAAAAACACCACTTTCAGGTATGGTTTAATTGTATATGTGTTACTCTTTCTTGAGTCATATATGTTTATAAAACCTGCTGAATTCTTAGGGGAACCTATTTCTGTTTGAAGACCAGTTACTGTGCTTGGCAGACCAGCAGTCTCCTCCTATATGACACATTTACTTTTTAGGAGTGAAATATGTGAGACAATGAAATGTATATGCTTACAAAAAATCAACTAGTGTAAATATGTTAGAAGAAGGCATTGAAACCTTATAGGAATGTAAAAAAATTAAAAGGGTTAAACTAGTGTGGGAGAGAGTTTAAAGACACATGTCATGAACTAAGTCAGGTCACAATTCTGCTTTGGCCCAGCTTGAAGCATTTTAATGTCAATGAACAAAGAATGTTTAGTTTGAGTATTCAAAGGATGCAGTCATGAAGATTATTTGAAATGAAACTGATGAGTGAAGAAATTAGAAACATTTTGTGTCCTCATTGCTCTAGAAAATGTCAGTATTTCATGATGTGTCCATTACCTGGCAAGGCTTTTAACACCATGTTTGTGCATGATTTTGTTGTAATGAGCCTCTAACACCATTGTATGTACAGGTTGCATAGATGTTTTCTCACTTCTTTGATCTTCTTAAACTTTATTGCTGCCACAAATTTAAATACCTGGAAAATATCTGGATTGATACTTGTTCAGGAAAAACTCACAGAATCAGCCTTCAAACATTTCCTTTGAATACTCTGTACTGCTGGCATTTGAAAATATGAGCTCTCCAATACAGCAAACTGTGTCATAGAAAACAAATTTGTTGATAAAAATGGAAAAAACCCTTGCCTTTACCATGATAGTTAAAATCTGTTGGTGGTTTGGTTTTGGGGTTGGTTGGTTGATTTGGTTGGGAGACAGTGGTCAGTGAAATATTATGTAGTTGGCTATAAATTATTCAGTGCACTGTAAGGCATTTTTTCTATCAGGTGGAATTAAACTTTGTTGTTTTTTTCACAGACCAAAGAAAATTTACATTTCGTTCTCCAGATATTCCTTCTTCCTCAAATAGAATGACACCCTCAAATACAAGAAGTCCTTACATAGATGGTTGTTCTCCAATTAAAAATTGCTCTCCCATGAGGCTTGGAGCTTGTAGAGGAACTGCCCAGTATCAGACTTCTGTTATTAGAATACCAATTGCAGTTGAGAATCACAATGAAGATGAGGAAGACAAAGGAAATGCTTCTCCAGCAGAAGTTCGGTTCCCAGAAATGGATAATGGAATAAACTTAAGTCAGGAAGACAGTGATACTTTTGCACATGGTGCACATCTTGTGGTAGCAACTGTGTCTATTGCACCAGATCACTCAGAAGCTTGTCATCAAAGGTTGTCATCATTTCGGGATATAGAAGGCTTAAAGGAAAATAATACTGTAGATATGGCTGATGCAGCTGAAGTGTCAGAGGAAAACACTTGGATAAAAGAAACAATTGGCAATAGCAATACACCAATGACCAGCTTTATGACAGGCATTACTTTCAGTATTGAAAGCTCTCGCATGTGCATGTCACCTCTTGCTGAAAGCAGTGCAATTCCTTGTGACAACAGCAGTATTCAGGTAAAAATGCTTTTTTGCTTCTCTCTAAAACTGAGCTTGGTGTAATAACTTTGAATACATATACTATTTTGGAAGTAATTGTTATTTTCTTGTATTGGATGTGGCCTGGAGGTGGTATGATGATTTTTATCCCTTCCCTCCTGTCCTCTTTTACATTTTGGTGGAGTTAGCATAGCCATTACACATTATTTTCCTGTTGCTCTGTACAGCAGTACCTTTAACTTAATCCAAACTAATTCTGACAGACCTGCTTATGATTTACTTTTATTAACTGATTGTAGTTTGTTGGATTAAGTTCTGTTAATCAAATGAAAATCATACCAGATATCTAAGGGATTTATTGGTATTAAAATCACAGTACATTTTTTCAAGCCCTGCTTCTTGATTTCAGGTGGACAGTGGTTACAATACACAGACTTGTGGAAACAGCATTATGGATACTGCGGGGGCTGAAAACAGCTGCAGAGAAAATGATGTGAATACTGTCATATTTCAGAATAAATCTCAGCTGCTTAGAACAAAGGTAGGAGTTAAATTGTTATACAAAAATGATAGGCTTCCCATCTAAAGCATCTATTCCCCATTTTGTTTGGTTTCAGGGAACCCGAGGGGAGAGGTAGTCAGGTAATAATAAAGGTGTTAATGTAGCATCATTTCAAGTGTGTTGAAAACGGGGAATAAATGCATGAGAAATTGTCTTAAGCTGGCAATAAAATTAATGTTCTGTGACAAAGGCAGGTTGTTTCAGAGGAAACTGAGGTATATGCGTGAATGGTAATTATGTGGCTGCTCATGGCTTCTGATGTATTTTAGTCTGTCTCTTATTTTTTTCTGTTGTTCTTGCTGGTTTTTTTATTGCTAAATTTTTAAATGTGTGCCTGTGGAGAAGGACATTTTGGGGGCAAAATTGTCTGCTGCTGATTTTCATAAACTAAGCATCAAGTTTCCTAGACCATACTTAGCATGCTGACTTGGTGGGAATTTTCTGCTTGGGTACAGTTTTTTGATTACAACACTCTGATGACCTGTATGAAAAAAAAAAGAAATTACAAAAGACAATATGGATCTAGAAGACTCCTAAACCCTTAATTTTGTGACTGATAGGAAGGAGTTCTTTCAGAGAATTGGAAGCAAGTTTCTTTGGAGAAGAGAGCAAAGATCATCTGCTCTCATTTAGTATTTTATGGTCTGTGACTTAGTGACATTTACAGTCTTTGAAGGGGAGACAATACTGACCAATATTACCAAATTATAAAAAAAACTCTCAAGTAAATCCATTCAGCCCTAACTTCACTTCTAATATCTGGCATGCTAATAGCCACTTCTCTGCCAAGGTGAAGTGCAGTGACGGTGTCTTACAGACCACTGACATCAAATTCTGAACTCTGCTCGTTAAAGACTAGGATAAATGTGAAATGGATATTTTAACTTCTTAAAATATCCACCTACTCTGAGTTCTTGTCCCAGTCACCCTGTTGGACATGGATTGCACTCACCCAAATCAATTGTCTAGTATCAAACCTGACCTAGAGAGACTGACCAGTGTCATGCAGCTGTCTTTTCCTAGGGTTATCAATTGCTAGATCCTGACTAAGCCCGATTTTGCATTTTAGATTAGGATTTAAGTGTGAAGGCACTAAGTACTTCATTCAGCTCTCACAACAGAGAACCTCCAGAGAATGGAAATAAAAAAGCTCAGACATTGCTGGCTGAAAGAATTGAGTCTGGTTCATTGAGAGCACATAAGCTCTGAAAGGAGGTGGTTCTTGCTGACAGCATGTTTCAAAGACCTGTGCAGAGAAAATGTGTTATTTCATTCTCATTTCAGAAGGGGAGAGGTGGTACTTAAGGTACTTTTTGGACTTGAAATTTGCAGATACTAAGTTTGGATCTTGTTTCTTTTGGAGAGTTTCTGTGAAAATGGTTTTAAAATGAACTTTTTCTTACTCATCTAGGAGTGTTCTGGTTTTAGCCATAAGGACAATCAGTTGCTGAAAGCAAAATCTCCAGCGAAGCAATCCTGTTTCCAAAAAGCAAAAACACATAGTACAGTATTTGGTCAAAATGCAACTTGCAACATCTCTGCTTGGAAACATAAAAATGAAAATCAAGTTCATGGATTTCACAAAAGTGATATATAGTTTTCTGATGGAGAACTTGTGTTGTCTAATAAATTTTTATACATGTGACCTCAGTTACCTGGATTATACCTACTATTTGCTTTGTTAATGCAAATGTAATAAATTATCTGGTGTATATTAAGGGGGTTTTAAAATAATGTGGGATTTTTCAGGTCGTATGACAAATTTGTTGGTATCGTTAAGAGATCCTTTTTGAAAGTTAAGGCATCTTAGACTTGGTACAGAGAAACAATTTATTTTTTTTCAGAATTGTGTTCCTTCTGTGATTAGTGTAGATTCCATGAGGAGCCTTGTTTTCAAAGTCTGGACATAACTTCTGCTTCCAGATGGGTGTTTTGGATAGACTGATCAAACCTAGGATAACTTGCATAGGAACCAACAAAGCTGCGGAAACACCTACATTTAAGATTTGTCCCTCCCAAAGGCATAAAGGACATCTTTGTTTGGGAAGAGAAAAAGGAAATAAGTATTAGTTTTGATTTGGATTGCCCTTCCCCAATCAGATTTACTGTGTTGCTTCATGAATACTAGCACTGGTACCAAGACTGAGTCACTGGACAAAAATGAACTGCTGGGGGTGTGATGAGAGCAAACCCCAAAGTTTAGCTCTTTTAGTAATCTAAAATAAGCTTTATGTCAAAAGGAGCTGTTTATAGCAGTTCTCTGAACAGCTTTTAGGTTGGCTGCCTATCCGTAAGTTAGGTTTACCATGTAGTTGGGTAAAATATGTAATTGGTTATTTAAAATTAAATTATAGTGTTGTTGCTTTAGTAATTGTATTAGTACTAATCTTGGAGTTGGTCACCAGACTCCACCAATGTCTCCTAAAAACACGTGCATCCAAATTGATGTTCCAGTACCCTTTAGAAGAAACCTAACAAAGATGCACTAAGATCAACTGGTCTCAATACATCCCTAAGAGAATGGTGCAGCCTTCCTCCTGTTAAAGTAAACCATTACACACTTCTGTCTTATGTTTAATTCCCAGTATTATTATGCTTTTACAGAAATTACCAAACTATTTAGATAAACCCTTAGAAATATAATTAACTTTTCTTTTGTGAGCTGCTTATTTCAAAAAGTGTTGATATAAACAAATCTGTGATACTTTCAAGAAAATCATCAATGGATTAAAGTAATGGATTGAGGATGATCTAGAAGCCCAGAACTCTGTCTAATCAGATCAGATTTGGTTAAAATTTGATTGGATTTGTTTGAAAAAACCTTATGAAATTTATAAATATGAATGGGGGGAAAAAATTGCATGTGGTAATCTTCTAGCCCTAGTGACTAAGTGTGGAAGAAGAGCTAAGGAAAATACTGAGATTTCTGAGCTCTGTTTATGTAGAGCTCTGATGTAAACTTGGTTGGGTTAATGAAAAAGATAAGTCCATTCTAACATGTATTCCAGGTGAAGTAGTCTTCATAGCAAGGACATTCAGTCCCAGGATGCTGTATGGAAGTTCTGCTTTCTGTTCTATTCCACAGCCCACAGAAAAGCTTGTACCAAAGTGATAGGTGATGGCTGATGAGTAGCTATTGGCACACTAAGCCTGAAATGATCGGTCAGACCTAAATTTGAAGGCAAAAGACAGCATTTTAAAAAAATCTCAATGTGAACAGAATTTCATTAAAATCAAAGTGTTAGACCTGAGACTTGTGTCTGATTTTAATTCAACAGTTCTTGAAATATTTTCATTAATACTTCCCCACTGAAGGCTTTCTGAAAAATGTACTCAGGAAAAAGGGAAACTTCTATACACAGCACTTGGTTTTACTTCTCACATTGCAAAAATAAATATAAAAAAATTACTTTAGTTTTCTAACCAGCAGTCATGATGTGCATTATATTTACTTCTGTAGCAATTTAATCACTATTTCTGTAATGCATATTGGATTGACAGTAACTGAATTTAGCATCCTAAATTACCCATTTCAGAGTCTTCAAACAGTGCCCTACTGAAAGCTGGAAATACACTGACCTCGTAACTTTTAAGCAATGAATTTTGTTAAAAGTAGGAAATTAACTCAGACTTCTGGAATATGAATTTTATACAATAGGGCCTTCAAAATGTTCTTAGCTTTAGCTTGTAAATTTTGTCACTGAAAAGCAAGACACAGCTTCTCTGAGATTTATAAGTTATGTATGACCTTGTGTCTCTTCTGTTTTTCACCATAGCTTTCCTTAATAATGAATTGAAAGGTGAATTTCAGATTTCTGGACTGTACAAAGGATTTATTTTTGCAATTGTGATTACTAAAAAAAGTAATGTTAATGGGAAGATAAGCAGGGTGGTACAGATTATGATCTCTTTCTGAACTGTTCTGCATTATCTGTGTCATGAAGATTTGGTTATTTTAATTAATTTTTTAAAATTTTTAATAATATGCTCAATGACCAGAGGCTTTTGAAGCATTCA
>VXBX01000122.1:374683-386516 GCA_013400415.1 Scytalopus superciliaris | reverse complement strand
ATTCACAAATAAAAAAGTAATCACTAAAATATTTAATTTCAGCCTGTACTAATATGTTCTTAACATCAGAAGTGTATGAATATGAGAATTAAAGTAAATTGCCTGTGTTTTCTGTCCTGTTTTGTAGTCTTCAGTTAGATGGGAAATATTTATTTTATAAAAACATGCATATTTTTTTATTACGTTTGTACAACAGATTTGTAGAAGAAACCTACTGTGCAAATTACCATGGAAATAATTTGACTATTCTGTTTCTCTAGTTGTTCTTAATGCATTGGTTGGCACACATTGCACAAAATGGTCATTGTTTACATTAAATTAATTGCAGTAGTTTTAATGAGAGTCCTTTAACATGTCTAATTGTAAATTGAGTAGAGGAACAGAATAAAGACATCTCTTTCATACCTACATTGTTCAATTATTTCTTTCAGTGGGGAGGTGCTAAGGAGAATGCACTTGAGACTGACATCTGTCAAGCTCTTGAATGGCCTTAACACTGTTAAAAAGAAACTCTAATTCCTTCACTTTGCAGAAACATTTATTTTCACCCACAAGACAAAGGTGTAGATAGAGTTGGGTTTTTTAAATACTTTTCTGCATACACAGTCATAAAAAAGTAGCTTTTAAAAAAATTTTACAGGTTATTAAAATGTGTATTTAAAAAGTAAACAAAACCTGTTTCTAGCATTTTGCCCATAGGGAAAAATATGTAAATGGAAATAATTGCGTGACTTCTTGTTAACTTTTATATCCAGCTATTTTTCTAGCTTCTTTTTCTTTTTCTGTGGTTCGTTCTCACTGCTTGCCTCTGTAGACAGATTTGCAGGCGCATCATTTCCTAGTATCTACAGTAAGGGAAAAAAAAAAAGGTCAGAACACTTTTTACTCAACTTTTTACTAAAACCTGAGTTTACTTGTACAGACCTTTCATATACACTGCATCAACGTCAGAAACCTCTGATTTAGAAAACCGTACGTTACAAGGCAATGTGGGAATCAGAACTGTAAGTGGGGAAGAGATTAAATTTACAGACCAAGACTATAGACTGAACCCAGAGATGTTTCTCTGTGTGAGACAGTATTTAAGTTGCTGACACCAAGTGAATGATCACTGCATGTGCATCTTCCTCCTATACTCCTTCCTTGCCAGGAGGAGGTAAGGAGGACTAGTAACTGATATTTAGGATAACAGAGTATTTTGGATTAATAAATACAGCCAATCCTGTATCAAGGGATAAACTAAAATTATAGTATTTATTTTGTTGTAGAGTAAGGACCTTCCCAAAATTAGTACAAGTAGAATGGAAGGAAAGGGGGAAAAAAAACCCCAAATAATCAGCTTGCCTTAGCCTTACTTTGTGTTTATTTTCAAAGTGTGCCTCTTGGACTGGAGTTACTGCCACAGGAGTGTTCATGAGACATGCCCCTAATAGTAGTTCTTTGATGAGGACAAGCTCAGCAGGCGAATGCACAACAGGATAGAAGGATTCTTTTCTGCTACAACTTTCATTATCTACTCCTATTTTTTAAAATCACAAAGATTGCCTTCAACTTAGAGGCTGGGAAGGATGAACAGATTGAGAGTAGCCCTGAGGAGAAGGACTTGTGGGTGCTGGTGGATGAGAGGCTGGACATGACCCAGCAATGTGCACTCGCAGCCCAGAAAGGCAGTTGTATCCTGGGCTGCACCAAAAGCAGCGTGGCCAGCAGGGCAAGGGAAGTGATTCTGGCCCTCTGCTCTGCTCTGGTGAGACCCCACCTGGAGCACTGCATCCAGCTCTGGGGTCCCCAGCACAGGAAGGACATTGACCTGTTGGAGCGAATCCAGAGGAGAGCCAGAAAGATGCTTAGAGGGAGGGGCACCTCTCCTATGAACACAGGCTGAGAATTGGGGTGGTTCAGCCTGGAGAAGAGAATGGTCCAGGTAGACCTTTGAGCAACCTTCCAGTACCTGACAGGAGCCAAGAAGGCTGGAGAGGGACTTTTCACAAGGACGTGTACTGATAGGAAAAGGGGAAATGGCTTTAACCTTAAAGGGGGTAGGCTTAGATTAGCTATTAGGAAGAATTTCTTTATGGAACAGATTCCCCAGATATGCTGCGGATGCCCCATCCCTGGAGGTGTTCAAGGCCAGGTTGGATGGGGCTTTGAGCAACCTAGTCCAATGGAAAGTGTCCCTGCCCATGGCAAGGGGGTTGGAACTAGATGATCTTTAAGGTCCCTTCCAACCCAAACTATTCTATGGTTCAAGCTAATAAAAGAGCTCAAAGATCAGAATATTTACATGCATTTGGAAACATGGTTTCTCAAGGAAAAAAGAAACATTTGACTGTATAAACAACAAGGAGCTCTTGTATATTTTGGGTTGTCTTTTTCTTTTATGATTGGGGCTACTCAATTACTGCAAGTATCTGTTACCAAAAAAGTCACATTAACTTACTCTAAGTGCACATTCTTGCAATGTCATGCAAAATACTTAGCAGGCCTAAGGTGTGAGACCCAGTGAAAACTTCAGTATCCCAGATACACTAAGAAGCTGAAATTGCAAAGTCTTAAGAACAGAGACAGTTACTAGAGCATTACAGTTCTTACAATATTATCAAGGAAAAAAAATTATACTGGGGGAGTTGTAGGACAGAACTGTCACTGGCATCCAGTAATTACACAGAATTATCCTGAGTCACCAATCCCAGTTACACTGTAATTCACTGGAGCAAAAAGAAGACCCTACTGGTTTTGGCAGATTTTCAAAGGGAGATTTGATTATAGAACCATGAAATTCAAGGTATTACTTCAGCAAATCATCAGCCTTCCTATCAATGGAAATAGCCCAATGAGCCCAGGACAGAAATTTAATTCAGAGGCCTCTATTCTTTTCAACAGTCTTCTGGGTTAAATTTCAATTTTACCGCGCGATGATTAACACTGAAGGGTAATATAATTCTGTGAATCTCGTGCCTTACCTTCGGTTCTACCAAGACCATCCGCATTTTCTGATGTTGGATGTTGGAATCATCTAACGTAATGTTCACTTTAACTTTATCAAATACATGTAATGTTGTGTCTTCCACTGTAAGTGATGGTATCTGAAAGTTCAAACTTTGTATAAATACTTGCCATGTCTTATGTTTTTATACCAATAAATATTTTTGTAGGAAAATATCAATGTTACATGGCCATAAATTACTGTTCTGAATTTTCAGTGTCCTATCTGATATACATGTTTTTTGCAGTAGCTATGCAGATAATTAGATATCAGTAGTATCTATTATGGAAACCACTGTCAGAACCTGTTTATTTAGACTTACAAAGACCATAGTGGCACTACTACTATGGATTAATAAACTTGCATTTAGACAAACCTCTCTTACCCTTCTAAATTCAACTAGAATAGATTTTAGTCATTCTGCTCACCAGATCAAAAATAAAGACATTTTAAGAGCAAACTTTAAGAATAATAAGAACATACCTCATTGTTGTAATCCAGTTTTGGTGTTGGTTTGTCTTTTTCTTCAAAGAACACTGTTCCTTCTAGCCCATACTTAGGAATCAGAACCACAATTGCATTTTTTCTTACAAATAATATATATGCATCTTCATTTACTACTCCCTTGGTTTTGAAGAACAACTGTAACAAAATACACAAATAAGAAAAATAACCACTAAACATTCTCTTCTGAATGACAAATATACTACCTTAGAAAAATAAAACATTCAAATACAAATCTGTGCTTAGTAAGAATTACACAGCATATACTGAAAGCAGATTTAAAAACCTGTAAGCCATTTACATTACTGTAATATTAAGCATTCCTCATATTTATTAAAACACAACACTAAAAGAATCCTCAAGATGCCATTATTCTGAATTTTTCAGAAGAAGCAATGCAACCTTTAAACTTTTCATCAAAGCAGCATCCCTCGGCTTTAATAACTTCCTCAGACTTGCTTGGTTTTGTGCTATAAAGTGTCCCCCACCTTGCTTTAAAATCAACATGATTACCCATAGTTAACACTAACATTTCAGGACCACTTACCTGCGTATGGAATGCAACAGAAGCTCTTTGTGCGTATTGTGCCATTTTGTGTCGGTAATTGAGATTTTTACACATATCTGCTAGTTTATGTTTATCTGTAAGTTCTGGGTAAGTACTGTCTGCTCCTATGGCCACTGCCAAAAGCCGATGTACTATAATATCAGCATACCTGCAAAGATGAGGTTAAATGATGGATGACATAGCAACACACACCTTGTGAAAATTTAAAAAAAAAGTTTCTGAATATGTTTGTTTTGTGAATCTTACAGATCTGAAAGTTTTTGTTATAGTGACAGTCTGATGGCAACTCCCTCTATCAATTCAAGATCACTCTCTTTCCTGACCAAAGATGCACTGCAAAGTCAGAATTAACTGTACTGTTTTCTAAAAAATTCTTTACTATATTGTACCAACAGAGCCAGTATTGTTGAATGCTTACAAAGAAGAAACAAAGGTTCTTTTTGGACGAAAGAATGTTTCATCCTGGCATCTTAAGCCAGTCTCTCCTCCCTTTCCCATGAACTAAACAAATTTAGTGTAGAACAGTATTACAATGCCACTGATCTGCAAAGCATAATCACATTTGAACTTCTTGGTACCTAACTTGTACTGGAACCTCAGCCAGGAATTTTTTAATGCATCTCGTAAGCACTAAAATTTACTATTTGGACTTTTAGAAATTCCACAAATTATCCACGTAAACGTGTAGGAATTTTAGTCCACATGTAAAGAGATTTCACTTGAAATATTTCTAAGACGATAACATATTTTCCTCAAAACTGAGATAATTCTTTGTCAGAAGGAAAAACCCAACCTACTTTTTCAAAACGTATGATTTCATTACAAGGAAACAGTTACAATAGCAAGTTTCCAATTAGCAGTGTTTTCATACGTAAAATACAGTCTCCTCAAAATTTAAGCAGCTTCCATCTAAAAAATGACTGGGCAAACTGAGACTGCCTCAGTCTCTGGTTGAGACTAATGTTAATGACCCCAAGTGCACTTCTATGCCAGAGATCTGCATTAGGCATATACTTCTGTTACTTTTATGAGTCTCTTTAAAAAGTGTTTCTAAATCTTAAAGAGTTGTGGATAGTAAACCTGTGAGCTTACATGAAGATGGACCACCATGTAAGCCACTGCTGTTTCAATTGAAATCTAATGCTGAACAGAAACAGTACTTTGTTTTAGAGACAACACCACAATTGAAAATAGAATTTCTTCACAAATAAATCACTTTTTGTTCTCTGACCCTTCTGTAAAATAGAAGTACCTTCTAATAGGTGAGGTAAAGTGGGTATAAATAGGTGAGGCTAAACCATAGTGATGAAAATCATTATCCATTCCAGAACAGAAATAAACAGCTTGCATCATGCAGCGAGTGGTCAAAATTCGCAACAGTGTATTTAGGTAGGGGAAGGTAGGAGATTCAGCTTTGTCTAATGATTCAGCTAAAGCCTTTGCTGAATCTGTCTTGATTTCCAAATTCTGGAAGGAGAGAAGAAAATATAATAAAGGTCAGGTAGCAAATATCAACAGTATAAGCAGAAATGTAACAGCTCCATCCATGGTAATCTTAGCAACAGGCACAGGTATCACACCCAGTAACATAATGGAAGGCCACTACTACAAAAATAAAAATCATTCATGCAAAGGTCCCTGCCTCATTATTAGTAGTGCTAGGCAAAAAAAGGAAATGCCAGTAACCTAGGAATTCAGAAAATATATCCATTCTCAACTAAGAAACACTTTATGCCAATATTAACAAGTTGGGGTTTTTTTCTGAATAAATCAGGAATATAAACCCCTGTATTTATGCTCACAAAGCTTCTCATCCAAGCACAACATAAGTAATTGATTCTGCTGTATTTCCTCCATAAAGTTATAAAAGTGATTTGCAAAACTAGTACTGTATGACATTTTGCTCCCTGTCCACCAGTATTCTCTGATAAAAATTCAGTCTGTGTGAAAATACATAATGCATTTTAGATTTCCAGAAAGGCAAAGTATGTTTCATCACATGAACAGTTGAATATTCTTTCCTTCATGTACATCACTGAAAACAAAATAAGATCCAGAGATCAAATTACACCTGTATTATGGTAAAATAATTGCATATTTCTTAAAAAATAAATAAATATAGCATATTAATACCTAATTGTGGTGGTTGTGTCAAGAGTAGTGAAAAAGTCACTTTGTGCCAGAACGTTTATGCACAGGTATTTACCTTTTCAAATAAAACAGTACATTAAAAATAATTTTCAGAGCACAAATGAAATCATTATCATTATTCCAGTTTTATACCAGTGGAAAATTAAATGGGCTAGGTTTGGGCTTGTCTATTAAATTCACACAGAATTTGGAAATTCCTCTCTTGCCCTTAGGAAACAAAAACAAGGAATGGGGAAAGAGTTGAAGGGAAAGTAAATATGAATGCACATCACAGTATCTAGAAAGTTAAAAGTTTAGCTCAAATAAAAGATCCTGAAAGTGTAAAAGTAATTTTTTCTGTTCAGACTTGTTAATTAAGTTAGACTTGCTTCAGGCTAAATAAACCTCTAGCTGATCTAAGGAGAGGATGGAAACTATAAACACATTTGCTTACTTCCCAAGGTTGAGAGAAACACACTGGATTCGACTGACCAACTTTTAAGTACATCAATAATATATGTGATCCAAAGCCAAAAACCGGCTCAAAAATCACATGTGACTTGGACTGGAGAAACATCCACATCATACATGTGTTACAACACAAGACTTAGCGAGTGATTTACTGTCTTTACCTAAAAAAGGGTTTAAAAAGCACAAGATTCTTCCTTTCATCTATGATTATGTTCCTACAACTACCAGAAATTTCAAAGTGTAACGGATACACTTTCAAAATACTGCTTTCCAGCCCTTATTCTTGAGTAAGTGGCCAACCAGAAAGAAAACACAGCTTTTCATAATTAGTTCACTTAAGTAACATGGTAAAAACTTGCCTTGGACTTCGCGGCCTTCACAAGGATGTCATAATTTGATGGGGGAGGAGCAGGATGTTTCCGGAGCAAGGCAAACTCTGGGAACTCATCATAAATTTTTTGTGCTACAGAAATATTGGCAAGCAACATGAACTCTTCAACCATGGAATTTGTTTCTCTATCAAGATAAAATACTTTATATTGTTAGAAAAGCATTGAATTTGTTTTTAATGCCTAATGAAGAAACATTCCACAACCCTGACAATATTTTATAATATTAATGAGTGGGTTTGAACATTTACACCCTTAGTTGAGCAATTTTAGGACTAAAACATAACATTAAGTTTTAAATATCAAGTCAGAACAAAAAACCTGAAATACTCCAAAATACCAAATTTAAGAAAAATGCTCTTTAAAGGGCCTGAAAAGACCAACAGATAAGCCTCTTGATTTCTTCCTAAGAATACTGTTAAAATATTTTACATAGGAAGTTTGAAAGTACCATTTTGCACATCATAAAGTTGTGACAGCATACAGAGCCTAGTGCAGATTTTAGCACAGAAACTAAGTAGTAGTATGTGAGAGAGTATTTATTTTCAGAAATTGAATCAATGGTCCTGTTACTAGAACTCCCCAGTAAAATTGTACCACTGCATATATGCCATTAGCTGCTCACTTGTTTGTAAGGTTTCAGTAATCCCTAATTCCAAAGTTCGGCTTTCTCTCCTTTGTTACTACCAGGAGAAGAGCACCACAGAGAAGCCAGTAGGATGTATAGAGTTTGGAACGTAAGTGCTCTGTTGAATCAGTAGTAGACACAAGTTCATATAAGAAGCATACAGTTCAAAACTTCCTAAATAAATAGTGCAGTAAAATAGAGGAATTCTGACGATCAGCTTGCTCAGAGAAGCTGTGGATGTCACATGACTGAAAGTATTCAAGGCCAGGCTGAATGGGGCTTTGAGCAACCTGGTCTTGTGGAAAGTGTTCCTGCCCATGGGAGGAGAGTTGGAACCAGATGATCTATAAGGGTGTCTTCCAACCCAAATCATCCTCTCATTCTATGACTGTTCTGCACTATTGTAAGTACTTTGTACACTATTAACTAAATGTTGCTACTTAAACATGTCTTTAAATCAATCCCTACGTTGAATTAGCTAATAAATAAAATGCATACTTGAGCTCCTTCGTCTGCAGATCAATAGGATCATGAGTTTCACTGTCCATGTGGAAACGAACTTCTGGTGAGGAAAGTGTCAAGGCTCTGGAAGACAGTAAGTGGTATTAACTAATTACAGTAAAGCAGACAGAGCAACTGAGCTGCAAGCTTATACACAACATCCAGGTTTATCATGAAACTGTAATATAAAACTAGCAGAAATTGTGGAATCAATGTTCAAATCTGCAGAAATTGCCATGCTGATACACACCATACTAGCTCCTAAAATTTCAAATGCTACTGGTCTGGTTGTGTTTTGATAATGACTCTAAGAGATCTATATTGATCGATCTTGTGAAGAAAAAGTTAACATCCCAAGTTTATATTTTTGGGGAAACGAAGATAAGTATTTTTATGCAAATCAAAATGAGACAAATACTTCCCTTTCATAAAATTTTTCACTAGAAAAATGGACAACAGGGCCATCATACATTCTGACTACACAAAAAGGCAGGGAAGAAAAAGGGGGGAGAAAAAGGTGACAGGTACACTGCACTGTTTACCCATTCTCAATTCTTTTCTTCTTCAGAATTTTTGCTAATTTGTTTAATCCACGTAGGCTGGTAGTAATGTCATCATTCATAGTTGCTGAATCAATTCTCATCTGTGCTTCGGCATAAGTAAGAGAAGCCTTGAAGAGGTTAAAAAAGGAGAGACATCATGACACATGATTGAATACACAGTTGTCTGCAGAAAGTGCAGCCTGCTGTCAAAGTTGGTTCACAATAATATAAAGCTTTACTTTCAACACCTAAATGCCTGGCATCCTCAAAGAATAACAGACAAATGAGGACAGATCTATGTAAGACATTAAGAAATACCAGACATTTACAGTGGTTTTTATGCTGATCACAGATGTATTTTATACATTTGAGGTCTAATTTTCAGGAGTGTATTAAACATCTACAGAGTCCACTGAATCTAACTGAAAACTATAACTAGCTGGTATATACCATGTCCTATATACATTATATACAAAGTAATTACACACAAAACCATTGCAGCCATTAGAGGTTTAAAACAGGACAGAATGTTACATTTTCTTTATTTTTAGGATCCCAGCATAATTTTGTAAGTCTACGAAAACACAAATAAGCAGTAAGAAAACTTGTATTATCAAGTATGTTTATCATTGTTTTTATAATATGGCTTCTAGCTCTTTTCAGAAGTATAATAATATAAATATGACAAACCTTGGAATTAATAACACTCTTTGTAAATCTGGTTTTTAGAATTTCAGCCTTATGGTTCATCTCCCATATGCATGAAAATGCAAGTCTGTAAGAGGGAGAAGGAGGGGAAAATCTGTTAAAATCCATACATAAACATCTGCAGTTTCTTACAGGATCAAAGTATGGATCATATACACATACCTGTCCACATTAGATCTCAAGGAGCATAAGTTGGAACTAAGTAGCTCTGGAACCATATCAATCCTCTGCAAAGTAAAGAATAAAAATCATAACTAGTTGTAAGTATGCATTTTAACTTACTGGGTTTTAATATACTAAAAGCTTAGTGCTAATAACAACTACTTTTTTGCTAAGAAAGGTCAGATTTCTGACAGAAAAGTATGCTCTATTAAGGAAATGAATTCCAAGATCCATTTAAGTTATCATTTTTTTAATAACAGTTATTTCTGAAAAAAATTGTGGTCTATAAGAAATAAAATAAACAGGACCAAATCGAGAGTGTTAACACATGCAAATCATAGGAAACATGGAAAAGGTAAAACCAAGCTACTTCTGCAACTTCAGACTTGTTGCACAGACTGGTATTAAAACAGTACTCCAGTTTCAGAGACACATATCAATAATTTTTGGAATAGGAGCTGAAAGGGATATTGTCCAGATAATGGATTTTAAAAGATAAAAAGGGAAAAAATTGTCTTAGACAAATTAAGTGCAGCCTAAAGGAGTCCACTTTTTTTTCCTTAGTTCAGAGATTATGTCTCTACTCCCAGGAATCAGAAGAGGAAAGCAAGGAAAATTCAACCACTTGATTGTATAAAAAGCTGTAGAAAACAATTACTTTTTCACACAGATACACTGTTGTTCCTCTTTTAACTGACTCTTCATCCAAAGCATTTCCTGGGCGAATGAAATGACTGACATCTGCAATATGTACACCAACCTAAAAAACAAGTATCACATTATGCATCTCATGAAACAGAAAGAGTTCTCAACATGAAAGTAACTTTCTCAAGTTTTTATTTACAACCCAATTTATCCACTGCCAGTTGTGTTCAGCAGCTCCTGTAGTTAGTAATAGTTAAAAACTATCATACTAATATTAAAAAAAAAGAATAGTTGCAGCAATTATTCATAATAAGGGCACGTGTATAATAAATAAGGGGGAAGTTATATTCATTACCAGTGCGACTCTTCTTTGCCTACGGGCTCAAATAACCTCCTTCATTTTCTTCAAGGCTCATTGCAAATTTCTTACCTTTCATTTTGCCACAGTCTGCTATTACAATTCTGAATTCCAAAAGGACAATCTGACTAAATCAGATATAAGGGGGAAGAGAGCTGGTGCTAAGCCTAAGCTTTTTAAATAAAATACTAATTTCATAGGCATTACAGCAGTAGCTTAGCTCTTTTTTCTGACAGTTCCTTGTTCTAGCTGTAAATATCTTTGTATATAATACTTAGCTAAAGTAGTAAATACTACTTTATGTTAATTTCCCATACCAAATGAGGATAAAGCAGGGTGTATTTAAAGACATTAAATTCCCACTTGTGACACTGATGTAATGAAAATCAACTCCCTTTCTTCATTGCCATCTTGCAGGTGTGCAAACACCATTAATTTATTTATAACAGATCTAATACTTTGTTCATCTCATATATTATTACCACTACTGCATTATTTGTAAAATAAAGGAAAAAGTAAATAAATAAATGATTGGTTTGATACAACACCTCGATGTTTCCATTTTCTATTTCTCTGCAATGTAATGCATCATCAATATCAGTACAGCCAGGTGGATCAACACTACAAACATTCAGATGCCGTAAGTCCTCCCTATGTTTCATATCCTGAAATTTAAAACAAACAAAAAGTTGATTTCAAGAACACCTTCCATATCAAAGTAAAAACAATCATTTGAGAATGGCATGTTACATAAGATTATCCCAAGCAACCAAGCATTTTCAGAATGCTTTTGTTTTGTTTTGTTTTAGGACAAGATTAAAGCAGATATGCAGATACTACAGTGATAGAAAAACTAAGACAGAAGATGATCAAGTAATATTTTTTTAAGCAATCAGGAAGAGGAACAGAACACAACCATAACAATCTTGTTCTGATCTTAGAATTAGCAGGACCAGAAATTAAGATTTTTTTTTTTTTAAGTAAAATTTTGACTGATGTCCAGCTGGACGACTTGTTTAGGATATGACTGCTCTCAACTCTTGCTTTTTAAGGCTTAGATGTCTAGACAGTTGAAAGGAACTGGACACTTTGGAAGTATCTACCTCTGTACAATGACTACAAAAAGATCTCAGGTATCTTAGCCTAGGCAACTGACGTTTAGGGAGCTAATTTACAGGAAGATCCCTCCTTCTGTTTCCATTCAAAAAAAAATGGAGTAGGTAATAAATTATAGTAAAAGT
>VXBX01000122.1:320093-360865 GCA_013400415.1 Scytalopus superciliaris | reverse complement strand
CCCCCCCCCCCCCCCGGAGAAGGCATTTCAAAGGTGTATTTCAGTAAAATGCTGTTTTCTGCTTCTTCTCTCAACTTATTTTAGCCAGAGGATTATTGTGAATTGAAAGGGTTGATTAAGCTCGGTGGCTGGTTGTCATTACTTTGAATTATTTAGCTGATACACATGCTGGGGGGGCTACAGAACTGTTTTGTTTATCCTGTCTGTACATGCATTTGACTTCTGAAGACTAGGAAAAGGATGTTGAAGGGAATGCTATTTTCTGCTTTGTTTGCCTAAGGAGGAGTTGTATAATTCTCAGGCAGCTAAAATTTCTGACTCAGATCTATGTGTGGACTAATAGTGTAGTCTACTGATATTAGGGTAAAATTTTCCTTGGCATGAAAGGGTCCTGCTTAGACAACTTGAGCAAGAAATTTTCAGACTCTTCCTTTTTTTTTTTTTTTTTTTGAATTTTATTTATCAATTATAAAATAATAGAAGCAACCACGTATGTGATGTTTAGACTTTATTTGAAACCTGATATACTGGACAAGCAGCAGGAAGGGCTTAAATGCAGATTTTGTATATAGAGAGGTTTCAAGTTTAAAATACTGGAATTAAAGCAAATGTGAGATGTTTTTCACTGTTCTTCCACATAGGGGTGCAATAATGACATGTTAGAACAAAGACTAGGTAATATTTAATGTTAAGGGTGACAACGTTTTAAGCATCTTTCTCCTAAAAATCATACTTTTTTTGGTTTTGAACTTGTAAGTAAAAACTCCAGTTTGGGAGGTTTTTTCTGTTTATAAGAATGATTTTTTTAGAAACAGTGTATGTGATATTTTAAAGTATTTCAGGCTGTTAAGTGATTCGGCTTCCAAGCACCAGTTCAGTTTGTTCAGTAAAGTGAACTCTTGTGTACTCCATTGTAAAAACTAGCAAAATAAACCCAGCAAGCTGTAAAAAAACAGTAGCTGCAAATTCTGTTTGGTCTGATTTTAATTGCCACGTCTTTCTATTGTATCATTTTGATAACTACAGCTCAGTTGCTGTTTGTTTAAGAGGGCAGTTAACTGATACAACTGCTTTCACGTAACTTCATTTAACAGAAGCCAACGTTTTTATCCTCTGCACCCACCCGTATTTAGTGTAATTCTAGTTTTCCATAAAAAATGATGGGCACATGGGAAGAGTTTTTTAAAAATTGCCTAGGAAATAGTAACTACTTACAGCACGTTAATATAAATTTGTAATTTTTAAGATACGCAGTTGTTTCGGAAATCCCATTAACAGTAATTTTTGTTTCTGCCCTATTGAATTGGCAAGAGGCAATATGTGCTTTGACTGATGAGTTAAATGAATGTTTATTGGCCTCAAACGAGCTAAATAACAGTAACAGCTGAATTTCTGCTACTAAGTCACCCTCATCTGCTGCATTTGTTAGCACTTGTTACCATGAATGATCTTGTCTTGGGAAAGCGTTGTAAATACCTTTATCCTTGATGCCTGTATCCCGTGTAATCTTAGTTTTTACTGGGAAATCTGTTTTAAGGTTGTTGTATTTTATGGCATGATAGTTTAAGTTAGATTTCCTAGGGAAATTGCAGTAAAAGTACAAGAACTTACTGGAAAAGCAGGTGTGAAAAAACCACAATGCGTTAAATGGTTACCAATTAGTGATAATGAAGGTTTTGGGTTTTTTTTCTTTTATTAAAAATGACCAATTGAATTATCAGATGGTACTGTCAAAACTATAAATACTCATTTTCCAGTCATGTTGCACACTTGTCTTACTGTATAAGGCAAACTACACCTGTGTTTACATTGCAAATTTCCATGGCTTCCATGTTTTTTAGAATTGTATGCTGTCAATTATATGAAATCTACCTGGAACTTTCCTTTGTCTTCTACTACTTACAGGTAGCAAAACAGAGACCTGTCTTCCTTCTGCATGGAAGTGTAGTACAGCTTGCCATTCAATGGTCACTTTATTTGTGCTTTCTTGCTTGTATTCTTTAATCATATATCAAACAAAGCATTAGTGATGGGAGGGTATGCAAGAGTTTTTGCATGAAAACAACGCTTAATTATCTATTCTTTTCACCACCCCCCAAACC
Source organism: Scytalopus superciliaris (assembly GCA_013400415.1). NCBI lineage: Eukaryota > Metazoa > Chordata > Aves > Passeriformes > Rhinocryptidae > Scytalopus > Scytalopus superciliaris. Next base: position 358,763 of record VXBX01000122.1, on the reverse strand, counting down.
CAACATTTTAAGGTATAAAGTTAATCTGTGAGTATAATAACCTCTGTGTACGTATGTGTGGGAGTATTTAAAAAAAGCTTTCATCTCTGTTTTGTCTCTTTTTGATTTTTTTCTATTGAGTTTGTGAGTTTGCTACTGTATTTTCTACTCTTTTTGGGTTTTTTTCTTGCTCAGTAGAAATGTTCTGAAAAAGTTTTATGGATTTGGGACTTGCTTGCCTGAGACTATGCCTATGACTAAAGTGGGGGGAGAGAGAGGGGTATGGATTACAGATTTTAATTTATTTTTAATCCTTTCACAGGGTAGGTTTTTTTGCTGTTAATTTAGCAGAGTCAAGTCTTTCAAAGGCTTAGTTGCCTGATGCAGCTGAATCCATATAGCAACATGTTGCTGCTGAAGCTGTGTGTTAGAGCGTGTCACAATTCTTTCTGGTTATGTGCTGTTCCTGCTTCCTGCACTGGCTCTTGCATTTTTCTTGGTGCATATTCAGCTCTCTGAACTGACAGAAAACAAAAAATTAATCTCTTACTATTTCTACACACCCCATAAAAATTTATATTGGCTTGGAGGAAGTTCACAAGTTAAGTTGGTTATTGCTAAATAGGTTTTTGGTTTGTTTGGGTTTGGCTTTTTTCTCTTTTTACACTGTTACTCAAATAGGCTCTAAGGTTGGCACAAGTAAGTGCGTGGGGCCATGTGGTCCATTAGCAACTGTTGTGTTTTTTTTTCATGAAGCAGCCTGATTGGGAACTGCCTTAGTTGAAGAGCATTGTAATCTTTACCTTTATTCCTCTCTTTTGTTCAGTGCCAAACATAAACTGATTATTTCTTAGCTGATGCTGCCAAAGGCTGAAGAAAGACACTGGTTTATCTGTAAAATTTGCTTCACTAAACCCCAAGTTCCCAACCAGGTTTCTGTCATGCACTAGAAGTAATTTGGTGAATTATTGCCATGAAATGTTGAACTGATTTGTTTGGGGGATTGTAATTTTTCAATTGCAATTTTGTTAGTCTCAATTTTGAATATGTATCTTGTCCTTTTAGATCCGATTCTATGAGGTAGTCCATTCCTTAAGAAAAGAGCTAAGTGATCTACAGATGAAAAAGGGGAGTCTAACAGAAGAACTAAATGAGTACAAATCCCACCTGAAGTCTCTCACAGAGGTCTGTATTTCAGTACATATATTGTGAAAACCTCATTCTCCAAAACATTATTCATCATGTATAAGATAGAAAAGCTTTTTTCTACATAAAAATTCCTGGGGGGAGAAGAGGACAGAGAAGGAGGCAGGGAGGAAACAGGGAAACATGGTGTCTATGTCCTTGTATAACAGCTAATTTTATGCCATGGCTACCCTGCAAGATGTGTTCATGAGACTTTTCAGAGTAGCCTCTTACCAGCTGTCTGATGCTTTCTGAGGGCAAGGTTCCAGGTGGAGAAGCTGAGACAGGAGATCTACCCAGCAGTAGTTGAAGACAACATGATGATTCAGTGTATAGTTTTTGACATGGTGATGTCTTGGCAGTAATGTGCTTCACCTTCTGTATTAATGATATAAAAATGGGTTTTGAATAATTTCTGGGAGTTGCATTTTCTCTGCTATGCTTTTCAACTTTTTATATTTTCATTTTCCTATCTATTTCTATACTTAAGAGAAAGAGCACTTGATTCCAAGTAAAGGATAAACACCAGAAGTAGAGAAACAAATTACATAAATATATTTAATTTTTATTTTCAAAGAGCAAAGTAATTGAAACAGTAAAGAAGTCTGTGTTGTTTTTAAGGTATTTATGATTATTTATAGTATTTTTAGCATGTATATAGCTAGGGTGATTTGTATTTTAGCCTAGTTCCACATAAATCTGGAGTTGGGGTAACACAGTTTCAGGTAACCAGAGTGTATTTATCAGTCATGGCTGTCAGGGACTTAAATTCCACTATTGTTTTACTATTTTTGAGAATATTTTTTAGGTTTGATTTTTTTGCTCCTCTGAAATTGTGGCATAATCAAGTGTAAGGAGAAATTCGTGTTGTTTTAATTTCTCTTTTTGATTGAATTAGTCAATAAAATTTGTGCATTTATGTGGTTCAGCATTATTTTGTCATAATCTCTGGTCATAATTGAGATTAAATTAAGCCTCTTAATTTTGTTTTATATAAGCATTTTCTTTCATTGTATATTTAATGTGCATTGATTTAATGAAATTCTTCAGAAGGATTTCAGCCTTCTGAGATTTGACTGATATCTCTATTAATTCTTGCTGAAGCAAATTAACAAGATAGTAGATAGCAATGATTAAAGTTGTGCTAGAAACAGTTTCCTTGGTACATTGACCTTTCTTTAATACAGAAACTTCCAGTTTTGTTCTTTTTGCACCACATGGTGGCAGTATGCACCTTTCCCACTGATCCCTTTTTCCAAGTTTCAAGTATGATGTGCTTTTACCACTTATGAGGACGCACTAAAATGTTTCCTGTGTTGAACTGGGGTTTTTGAATTCCTCTACCTTATTTACATGCTTAAAGTCAGAGACAATTAGTAAGAATTACTAATTCACTTGGAAAAAAAGTCAGAGGAGAGATCCAGATGTTGAAATGTCACAAAATTCTCAGGTTTCAGATAAGCTCACTTACTACAGTTCTTAAATATGTNCCCCAAAAAAACGCAAGGCTTCACCCTGTATGTTACACATACCAATGGTGCGGTTTGGATATTTAATGAAAAGTGACCTGATACAAGGTATTTTTAAGAGTCTCTGTAGTTGGATTCTGGCAAGGTCAGGTTTGACCCTGTGACTTCATGTCACTGTAACAAGGTACTTCAGGTTGATTAAGATAATAGGGAGGAGCATCATCAGTGTGTGAGGGTACTTTAGAATCTCTAATGTACTTGGTACACTAAAGCTGGCACACCTACACATCTCTTGCAGTTTATGAAGAAGTAATTTCGAGGTGTACTGCTGGGGTTACTTATTTATTTGAACTCTTTCAATAAGGTCAAGCTTTATGGCAAGGAAGTTTATCAGTAGGAAATAAAGTTTTGTTCAGAGCCTTACCTGAGAATAAACTACTTCCTACTTTTTTTCTACTGCTGTAGATAATTAAGGTTCTTCCTAAGGAGTTTCGACATGGGATTTTTTTCCCCCTCTTTGTGTAACATGGAAAGGAACAAAAAAAATATGTTCAGTCCAAATCTTTCTACTAACTACTAATAGCTTGGGAGAGGAGGATTTTGCTGCCATTTCTGGTGGTTCATTGCTGACTATCTAAGCTTGAGTAGGTTTTATACATGTACGTATTCACCCAGGAGTAAGATCATGAGATACATGAGAGAATTAGTTCTAGGCTTGGAGGAAAGTCAATCTAGCCAACAAAGAATTGTAAAAGTTTGAATACGACAACCATTACTTGATGTCAGTTCTGTTGTTTTGTGACAGGATGACTGTAGGTCCTTTAATATGGTCAAAGGAGATGAGCTCTAATTTTACTGTTCTTGTTTTGTAGTATGAATGTAAGAAATTTAGATTATATTGTTTTCTCTATCATGAGCCTTTATATATTGTTATGTGAGAATATAGAGCCATTCTACTCTCTGAATACTGTTATGACAAGCTAATATTCTGCCTGAGTCTGGATTATGTAAAATCAGGTATTCAAACCCATAATTATTTTGTTTGCTACATGGTGCCATTTTTTAATTTTAATTATTTTTTTTTTCTGGAGAGTGGAAGGGAACCACACCAAACAAAAACCAACCATACTCTGTTTTGGCACAAGAGACATGGCCTGAGCTAGTGAGTACAGTGGCCCAATATTGTGACCTGTCTGCCAACTGAGCTTATAAGTGTCTGTACCAGATAGGAAGCCTGCTTCTGTAAAAATTGGTTTGTCATTGTAGCCTTCTAGAAACTAATCTTCTAAGACCTGACAAATCCACTTGTTCTTCTTCTCTAGGCAATTCATTAATTCATTTGCATTAGAAAAACTTTTATTTCCGACTTCAGGGTATGAAGCATACCTTCCAAACGTTTGTCACCTTTATTTGTCCTCAAGGTATATGAAAATATATTTTGTTTGTTCAGAAGGGGCAGAAAGTTCTTAAGTGCGTGTTAGCCTCTCTTAGCACTCATTTAATTCTTAGTATGCGGAGAAGTAAGATCACTAAAACTCTTTGACTTTGTAAACTTCTCGTGTTGACTGTGTGTTGCTGGTCTTAGCACTTAATCAAAGGCTGCTGAATCTGTAAAACAGACCCAGCAGGGTGGGGAGCACCTTCTGACAACTGGTAGCAGAAAATAGTGTGTGAAGACATTTCTACCATTGGAACATGGTCCGATAAACATGGCTTCTGTCAAAAGATTTGTTGCCACTTTCTGTTTTTAAAGTAGTTAGTGTAAGTGTTTCTACTGTACAGCTGCTGAATCAATGGATCTCTGTACACAATTGTTCCATCTGTGATTTGGGCCAGTGCAGTTCCTCTGCAAGATTCAAGGTACAGTAACCACAGACCCGGAGGAGGCAGTGGAAGTGCTAAAAGTTTTTTCTTATATTGCAGTGCTGACTGACTTGTTACTAAATGTATAGAACAGGCTCGTTTTAGATCTCCATTTACAGTGCTCAGTACTTCAATTGTGAATAATGTTGGCACCACCACCTTTGGAGGTACAGCTAATGAAGAAAGTCCAGCTATAGTAGTGTGTTTCCAGGAGCTTCCCAGAAGAAAACCAACTTCTAATGTGTGTGTTCCCATGCTGAACATCAGTTTACTATTTTTAAACTTGTTTGCTTCCAAAGTGGTTAGAACCTTTCTTCAAACAGATGTAATTTACTGCTCGTGGGTTTCTCTCAAGGCTGAGAGAGTCTGGGAAGGAAATTTTGCTTTTCTTTGTAGTTCTAGAAGATTAAGTATTGCTTTCTTCTGCTGGCTAGGAGGTTCTTGGCAGTGTTTTCCTGGAATTCAGTCTTGATACAGTTTTATCAGGGCTTCCTTTCCTCAGTTATTTTTTCTGTAAAGTTGCCTTCAGGACGTGCAATAAAATTTATAGTATGACAATATCTAAAAGCTATGGTTAGCCTAAAGACAGAGCTTTAGGACAAAGATCTCTTCTAGGACTTTGTCTCTGAATCAGGATTAGTACCTGTCAAGTTCTGCTAGACATAACTGACAATTTTCTCTGCTGGTAATGCTTTCCAGCTGCAGGAAAAACCTGTATTTAAGTCTTCAAAGAATAAACTAAGCTTTTGCACTCAAAGGATCAGTTGGCACTAGATGTATCTGAATGTTAGAAAATTGAGGCTGTTCTTGGTACTCCAGAAGGTCTGTGATACCTAAGACTTCTAAAGATTGCTTATCTGTAAAGACTACAATCTAGAACACTTCCCTAGCCCCCTGACACGACTTCTTTCAAGCAGTGCCTTTATTACTTGGTCGTCACAAGACTTCTAGAAAGGACAGATGAGGCCTCAGTCTTGGGTAAAATATGTGCCCTTTTTTTTCATTCATTATTATAAATATTGTTCAGGAAAAAAACTGCAAAGAGAGTATTCCACCAGGAACTATGAGCTTGAGGAAGCAGTTTGACATTTCCAAGATTCATGTATCTGTGAAAATTCCCTTTTCTATCCAGTATCTTTGTAACTCTTTTGATACATAGCTATGGCTGGTATTGACTGCTTACTGTTGTTCAGAAGTACCAAATGGTTTAATTATACTATGCTGTAATGCAATTATCTCAAGGATCCTTTTCACCTGAGAATATTTCACTGAAGATTCTCGTAAGCTCAGATCCAGAGAAAGAACTTTTTATTCACTCACTTTCTTTTGCTGTAAAGCACTTAGGCCAAAGCTTTTCTTTTTTACCTTTCTTGCAGAGTTTCTCTATTTTGGAGTAGCTCAATATTTTTGTCTCTAATTTTTAGTGGCAGATAGTGACCCATCTGCAATCCTTGGCGGATTACCAATTTCACATCAATGTACTAAAGAGATGTCTTATTCATCCAGTTATATATAGCTTCTTCCTGACATGTGAGCAGTTGTATTGCAATAAATAATGTATTGACCAGTAGTTTTTGAATGCAGACTGTGTAAACAATTGAAGCAAAATGTCATCTTCACTATAAGGCAGCACCTCATCCAAACAACTTGTGGAAATTGGTTTTCATATCACCGTAGTACAGTAGCTTTGTATTTGTCTAGTACCTTTAGGTACCTTAGGGTGTGAACAAGATGCTGGCCTGTGTAAATGATTCTTCAAAGATAGACATATTTTTTAAGAAGTTTTATAAAAGCAGGATTACTTTCATCTGCAGGTTTATCTGTAGACAGTGTGAAGAAGTCATGCTACTTCTGCTTGATTGGCTGATTAATCTTTTTTCTGCATTTCTGTCTATCTTCTTATCCCCAGAAGCTTTTTGAAAGATCAGCTATTCCCTGCCATGTATTATGTGTCATTAACTTGGTTCAAAAAGTATGCCACCTAGCTTTTGTACTTGAAATTTGGTGACTGCTGTAAACTGCTATTCATTCCAGATTGAGAGTAACAGTGAAGCTTAATATCGTTAAACTGAGGTCTGCCATTATATCTTTAGTTTCTCTACCAGTCTGGGTTTTAAATGGTGCAGGTCAGGCAAGTTTACAATCTTCTTGCTTGAAACATCCATCTGTTGGCCAAATGGAAGCACTTTGTGGTAGGGACTGGTTCACATGCTGTGTAGAAACTACCTGTGCTGGTTAATACTGGCTCTCTTAGACAGCTCTGTCAAGAATTCCTTTAGGCAATGTTTGTCTATCTGTCTCACACCGGACAGGTTTGGTTTTTTGTTTGTTTTAACCATCTCATCAGTCTGAGTTGCTGCTCTCTGCAGTAGGAAAAAATTAGTAAGAAGCTGAAGAAAAGCCAGGTGGTGTTGGGAGTATTATCACAATCACATTCAGTGTGAGGAAGTACTGTTTGTCCTTTAATTATTTTGAGGTTTGTGGGCTTACTTATTTTTATTTATTAGTATTATTTCCAGGACCTCATTCCTGTCCTTGAAAGGGCTTTCTATCTTGATTCTTTTAAAAGCCCCTTTTTCACTTCAGCAGGACAGAGCTGTTCATGAAGACTTTCAAGTTTTCTCTTGAAGATAAATTGAAAGTTAAAGCTGTTCCATTGTAGAGATCTTAAAATCAGCTCAGGGTATATGGGCATAGTTACAAACTAAATTAATTTCATCACATGTAAAGCAAGCCTTATTCTTCCTAAGCACAGGTGGCTTGATTGTATGTCTTTTAAGATGTATTGCTATGGAAGTCCAGAAGCTGGTGTATCTGCTACCTGAATTTAGGCATGCCATACAGGTTTTTTTTTGTGTTAGCCTCTTTACATCCTAGACTATCTATTAGCTTTATCATATTTCTTCATGTGATTAAAATACTATTTTGACACCTTAAGATTAGGTAGATGAAAAGCAGTGACCTGTGTAATATAATTCATGTTTCTTCAGGAATTACAGTAAATCTTTAAAAGACAAATTTCACAAACCCCTATACTTAAGATATGTCTTAGTATCAGTTTTCAAAAGCAGAATTTAACTTCGCTTTCCTGGAATTAACATATTGTTACATGACATTAATAACTGATTTGTTAAATAAAATTCAAAACTAAATTTATGGCTCAGGTATTAGAAGGAACTAATTTGGTAGATATTTAACTGTTAGTTGGTGCTTTAAAATTGTTTATGAAAAATTTGTTCGAGGTTAACCAATTTAATTTTATACTTCAGGTAGTTCTCTTCTAGCTGCCAGATGTGTAATACTATAGGAGCTTCAGTAGCCCACTCAGTGAGGAGTGTGTGAATTCCAGCTTGGTATTAGGAGCAGAATGGTACAGGATACCCACTGAAGAATTTTATTTAAAACTTAATCTTTCAATTTGCACTTAAAAGTTAAGTGCTCTTACAAACATTTCCTGTTGCAAGATGAGTCATGTTTGCACTGCAGAGCAGAGTAGTAGCACCATTGTGTTACAGATTTGAAACTAGCTGACTTGTGGACAACACCTACTGTAAACATCTGGCAGATTTTTCCATTATAATGATGCTGTTTTTATAAATAATAGTATGTTAGTTGCTTTAGGAAGAAAGTGTTCTATAGTGTTAATTTGCTTAATATATATCCATTAATTAGGGTAAACATAATAATAAGCCATGTATACCAGTATATGTCAGGATGAGTGGCAATCATGTCTTTGAATTATGTGTTTTTAATTATAGACCATCCAGAATGCTTAGGAAGACTCTTGGTGTTGTGATTTTTCATAGTGTGACCTAATGTGATTTTAATCAAAGTGAAAATTACTAGGTTTGTCAAATACAAAACAAAAAATTCTTTTGTATTAGTGGAATAGTTACAGTATGTTTAGTAGCCTAGGGAGCTTTTCTGTAGTGTCTTGCAAGTATTTAGGTGTGTTTTTTCAAGAAGGTCATTCTGTTAGTCTTTCAGTTGATGGTGCCTGTGAAGTTGGTCAGAGTGTCTTTGTGTCATACACTCCATATGTGCTATTGCCCTAAATGGCTGTGTGTATGAGAGTTACATGTCTTGGGAGTTGTCCTAATAGACAAATGAATAATAAGAAATAGGTACATTAATCAAGTATTTATAATGAAAAAGAAGGAAGTTGAGTATCTATCACTTGATTACTTTCTGATGTGTGCTAAATTTCCAAATACTGAGACAAATGAAAATAATACTACCTAAATATTCATAAGAGGTCTTCACAAAACTTGGTGATTGTTTTAAGTAAATAGCAGTGTAGCTGTGATCATTTCAAAATGTCTTATTTTCTAGAGCTATGAAGATGAGAGGAAGAGTCGGTCAGAACTTGAGGTGAGATGCCAGCGTTTAACACTGGAACTGGCTGATACCAAGCAGATGATTCAGCAAGGTGATTACAGACAAGAGAACTATGATAAAGTAAAATCGTAAGTATATAATTCAAGTGTTCAAATAACATACCAATGTTAGTAGATAAACATCAGCCTTGACTGACCAGAGATTTTAATTTTACTTTTGACTTGCACACACCACGGATATTTTTCCTTACCTCAGTCCACTAATGGTTCAATTATCTGCTGTAGTATATCACAGACATAAAATAAACAACATTTTGAAAACTGATGCATCAAATTATCTTCTTAAAAGTTTATATTTTTAGATTTGCTATCTTTTCAGAAGAGCCTAGCAGTCACATTGCAACTAATGAAGTGGTAGCTATTGATGCTAAGCATCTTGAAACAAGTACTCTCTTTTTTTTTTTTTTCCTAGTTTTGAAACAATGATCTAAGAAAAGGCCCTGTGCTCTGCTCTGTGGTGCCAGCAGAGTGAATTAGGAGGGTAGGACCTTGGGAATTAATATTTACAACTTAAGATATCCATGTAACCATAAATTTGAAAGGTCTGTTATGAGAAGTCTTTGTCAGACAATCTTAGGATTATGTTAGTGAATTGGTTTAACTGCATGAAGTTCCGGTGTGTCTGTTTTTAAAAATAGAGATTTTACAGTTCTGGCCAATGTTTTGAATGTCCATCTTGCAAAAAAACATTGCAAAATAGTGAAAATGTACTACTTATAAATACACTCATAGACATATACTTCACAGTGCAGCACCAAAATGCCTTTTTTAGTGTGCTTGCAAGTACAAGAAATCCAGTCTTTGGCACATTTGTTGGGAAATTGATTCAAAAATGGGGATTATGAATAGAAAACACCCTGTCAGCTCCTTAGTTGTTCATACAGAATGAACTCAAGCATAATTACTGACAAAAAATACTTTGCCACTAAGTAACTTGAAGGCAAATCTTTCTTCTGGATTCACAGCTCTTCTGATTCACAACTCTATGTACTAAAACAACCTTGGAATCTACATGGCAGCTTGTTACAAATAGGATGGACTGATGCTGTGGATTGCTTCCTATGTGCCACTGCATCTTAATAAGTGGATTGTAATAATGTTTGTGTGAATGGCTCCAATGTTTAACAGTCCATTTAAAATAGTCTTGAGTTGAGAAAAGCATGAATGAATGTGCCAAAACTATATTTGAGAGGGTAGGTTATATTCATCTGGGTAGGCACAGCTGAAGGGGAGGGGAAAGCACTGTTGGCATAACTGTATGAGAATATTTGGGAATGCTTCAGGAGTTAATCACTTCCAGGCTTGTTTCTGCCTTTAAAAAATGGGATGTCAAATCTTCTAGTTCTGCTGCATTACAAGTTATCTCAGTTCAAACACTACACCATACTTAATAGAAAATTGGTTAGCTTTTTCCCTGCAAGCTCATACTGGCTCATTCATTTCCCTGTTCATACAGGGTTAGAGTGCTGACATAGAGATGCTTCTTTGTGCATTTGGAAAGCACTCATGTTCAGGACACTAACATAATTTTTGCAGTTGTGTCATGTGTATTTTAAACATGAGTAGTAACTCACTCTGGTATCAAGGGACTGTATGCAAGGGAGAACAACAACTAAGAACAAGTATACATTGCTTTCTTTTTGATTAGGAAGATAGAAATGAAGTTTCTTCGGTTTTTTCATCAGGCTTCAATGCCTGCAAAAGATTCAAGAGAATGTCATGGGGAAATAGTATCAAAAGCTTGATAAGGGTACTTACATTGCTAAGAGGAGAGCCCAAAGTTACACTAAAGAACAGAGGAGGATGAAATAATTTAGGATGGGAATTCAAAAGTGTTGTATTAGAATTTTCGTTGTTTTGAAGTAGTTAAATAATCCTAAATTGTTTCATATAATAAGATACCATTCTAGGTATTAAAAACTGAAAAAGGTAGGATTATCACTAATTGCCCCATGAGTGACTGTTTGGAAAATGTCAGTGTCATGAACTGAAAGAAGGCTGAGAAATTACAAATGCACAGGAATCTTGTTCATTACATTTTATGCACATAATACTTTCACTTTATTTTAACAGTGAACGTGATGCATTTGAGCATGAATTGTCAGAACTTAGAAGAAAATTTGAAATATTAGAGATGTCATACAAAGCACAAGCTAAAGAAAGAAATGACCTGGCAAAAGAGGTAAATGTAAAGTTCTTACTTGAGTAATGGTGGACTTCTTCATCTCAGGAATTTGATTCTTTGTCTAATCAAGTCTGTCAGGATCATGGAATAATTTAATTAGAATGGTCCTCAGGAGACCAGCTGCTCCAACCTTCCCATGCAATACAGAGAAAGATTAGGTCAAGTTGCTTAAGGCTTTGTCAAGTTTTTAATATCTCCAAGGATGGAAATTCCACAGCCCTTTGGACAATCTGATCCAGTGTTGTGAAAACGTTTTTGTAAAAGCCAATCAGAGTTGTTGCAGCTTTTTTCTATTGCATCTTATCCTGTCACTGTGTACTGCCAAGAGTCTGGATCTGTCTATGCATTCCACTTGAATAGGTGTTGATAACAGTCAGATTTTCCTCAACCAGATTTTTCTTCTGAAGGCTGAAAAAAAGCTCCAAACATTTCTTTCAACCCCTTGTACATCATGTGCTGCAGTCCATGACCATCTTGGTAGAGCTCTTCTGCTCCTGCTCCATTATGTTAATGTGTGTCTTTACGAGGACATGGTGCACCAAATATAGTCTCACAAGTGCTGAACACAGAATGATAATAATTTTCTTTAACCCACTGTCTGCACTGTTGCTGTTAGGGCACACTTCTGTCCCATATTCAATTGAAGTTTGTCTGTCTGATTCATATTTTGCCAATTTTCCCATAGAGATGTTATGAAAGATGGCTGAAAGCCATGCAAATATTCAAATAAGTCACATGGACAGTGGTTCCCCTATCCATAGAACCATCATTTTCCTCAGTTTTGTTAGGTTTGGCCTTGGTAAATCCATGCCAGTTGGTTCCACTCACTTTTTCCCCTTGATCACTTGCTATGGTCTTTCAAACAGCTGGTCGACCTCACAGCAGCGTTGGCTATCTCCATCAACACTGGTCAAGTGCTTTCCATTTTTCCCCTAGGCATTACATGCGGTTTTCCTAAGTCTCTTTGTCTACTTCAGCCTTCTGAACTCTGCCAGTAAGCTCAGGAGCCTTAGAGATGCCTGGGCAAAATGTAGCAGTGGAGGATGAGTGCTGTGGGTACTCTTGTCATGTTTTAACCTCAGCTGGTAACTAAGCCCCACACAATTACTTGCCCATCCCAGTGGGGTACAGGAGAGAACTAGAAGAGTAAAAGTCAGAAAACTTGAACATTGAGATAAAGACAATTTAATAGTCAAGCCGCACACACAAGTAGATGTTCAATCGTCTCAAGGAAAGCAGGGCACCGTCATGTGTGATGGTGACTCGGGAAGACAAACACCATCACTCTGAATGCCCCCCCATCCTTCCTTCTTCCCTCAGCTTTATGCTGAGCATGATGCCACATGGTATGGAATATCCCTTTGGTCAGTTGGAGTCAGCTGTCCTTGCTGCATCCCCTCCCAACTTCTTGTGCCTTCTTCCTGGTGGGGTGGGGTGAGAGGCAATAAAGACATTGACCCTGTGTAAGCACTGCTCAGCAATAGCTAAAACATGTGTGTTATCCACACTGTTTTCAGCTACTCTAAAGAGAATTAACTGTATCCCAGCCAAAACCAGCACAATGCTCTATACCTCAAAAGGTGCAGAATCAGTTACAACTTACTTTAGTTCTTTCTGATAAATGGTGACAGTAGGGTAGAGCTATTGTATGACAAGTTTTGTTGTGTGTTTTTTCTATGCATTAATAGAAGACATGGGTTTTCTTCTTTGTAACTCTCCAATAATGTTTCCTTCAGTTTGCCTTTACAGAAGTTAGTTCTGTGTCACTAACAGACTGCTATTCCAGACCTCCTCTTTCTTTGATGCTACGTATTGACAAGAGGAATTTTAGTACTCCTTGCCTTTTGGCAGGGCTGCCCACTAGGGTGATGGACTGTTTTTCTCTAATGTCTCTTCATTAGTCTGTGAAACTCCTTCTGTTGGGAAAATGAATAAATGCCTCTTCAGGCAGAAAGGGGTTTTCATCTTTGTTAGAATTCCAGTGAGTTCTGGTCCAGATAGGTCAGTCATTTTACTCAAATCTCAGCCATTGCCATTCCAGTAGTGCTAGCCTTGTACAGGAGAATACCTTTCTGCTTCTCCAAGGACATTCCAAGAGCCAGAGGCCTGTCAGATGAAGAGAAATGCCCCTTGCTACTTCTCCATTCAGTAATTCATTCATCCAAGAGTCATGAATTGTGTTCCATGATGGCTCCCTTGCTGGACGTGTGTGATAACTTTTGGGTCAATGGACTCAAAGAGAAATGTATGGAGAGAATGTTTCCACGTTCACTGCCTTGATCTATAGGACTTCTGGTGGTTTATACCAGTACAAGCCTCCATTACTCAGTATCCACTTTTACTATTTCTGTATCAAATTGTTCATAGGGAGGATTGCCTCACTGAACCACCAGGATGAATTTTTCATCCTAAGTAAGCTATTTAGGATAGGATCTTCCAAGACACGTGGCATCACTAAGGCATTTTTCCCTTCCTCTGATGTAGGAATAACCTTGCAACAGTTTTTCAGGAGGGGCAGTAGACTTTAACTGAATCCCAAGTAAGAAAGAAACCTTTTCAGTTTGTCTTATCAGTGACTAATTATTAGATGATTTGTAGCTCAGTGCAACTTGAATACAAAAGTAAGAGTATATTTAAGCTGTGCTTCTGTACAGAAATTGCTCCAGGAAACACCAAAAGAAATAGAGGAAATAATTGATTAGCTCTTCTGAATTAATTTGTGAATTCATTTTTTAATACCATTTGAAAGGCACTGCATGAGGAGGTTGTTCTTGTCTTCTGCACTGGTTCAGGGAAGAATAATATGGAGGATTTCTGTGTGTTAACACTTCAGCAGCTGAATAAATGAGACAGATTACTCCTGAGAGTATCCGGGGGAGATTGTGTCCTTAGTGTTTAGTATAACAATGTTACAGGTAAAGCAGTGGCTATAACTTCCACTTCAAAGATGCTATTGCTCTGCCTAATTTTACAGGTAGCTGTAGAGATTTTCAGAAACATTAGGGAAAAAACTGAGTTTGTATTAGAAAATACCTTTTATATTCTCGTTCTTTGGTATTGGTCTGAAGGCTTTGTTAGGCTGCTTATTCCTCAGTGTTGTAACACTGTAAGAGGACATCAGAAGACAAGTTTGTCCTCAGCAAACAAGAATGGCCAAAAGGTATTGTCATGTGCATCAAGTTTTTATGTATGCAACAAGTACTGCAGTATAGCAGAAACAATGGCTAATTAACTTTATACTAAATTAATCTAAGAGTGAATAAAAGTAGCACTAATCTCCTGAAGGTCTGTGCTGGTTGTTGTGTATACTGATATAGTATCACAAGTCTTGGATTGGAGGAGTTTCCAGTTGTAAGTGTTTACACAGTATTTATTCCAGGAGAGGAGTAGTTGTAGGAGCAGTGATTGTTTTTATTTTTGTGTAGTGATCTGCGATGTCTGTTCACTGGCTTTACATATAGCCTGTTACTTGGAGAGAGGGCACAGTTATGTTTTTTCTCACAGAAGACAGTTAAAATGACATTGCAAATATGTGTACATAGGTTAAATACTTACCTTGAAATTTATGTTAAACTGTTGTTTTTAATACCTTTTATAGCTGGCAACCGTACAACAATCCCTCAACTTGTTGCAAAAAGATAAAGATTATCTTAATCGCCAGAACATGGAGCTTAGTGTTCGCTGTGCACATGAAGAAGATCGTCTTGAAAGACTTCAGATTCAGCTAGAGGATGCCAAAAAAGCTAGGGAAGAAATGTATGAAAAATATGTTAAATCCAGGTGAGTTATTGTGTATTCACTTCTATCAGTAGACAAGTTATTTAACTGTTTTCCTTTGTTTCTTGTACAAATCCTGTTTAATTTTATTTTTCAGAAAGCAAATCCATATTTATTTAACTAGAAGCAGAACACTTTTCTTGGGTCTTAATGTGTATCAGGAAAATTTTTTTAAACATTTGATGTAAGACCATAGTAGTGAAGATGTCAACATTGAAAGTTTATGGCAATTAATCTCTTAGGTTTAGACAGGTAATTGTAGTTAATTACAAAAGAGAAAAATTCTTTAAAGTGCATATATTACATATTTGACCTCCCACCACCATGACTTTTATTAAAAACAGGAGTATTTGATAGACAATCTAAATTATTACTGCAGAATAAAATATATTCAGTTGTCACAAAACATAGTATGTTTCATATCGTCTATTAGAGCTATCAGTCTTTCGTACCTCGAACTTGAATATAGATTCTCTAAGCATAGCCTTGCAAAATAGATGGATCATCGTATGCTAGCCACTGGTGAACAGCATCAAATCTTTGTGCCTTTGAATAGATACAGATACATGTATGGGATGTCGAACAGCAAACATTACACTACTCAGCTACATGTCTTGCTACATATGTAATGCTATACTACAAAACTCCATAGAGTCACAGTTGGAAGGGCCACATAAAGAACATTGAGTCTAACTCTTTGCTCCTTGCAGGACTATCCAAAACTAAATCCAATGACTAAGAGCATTATCCAATGCAAGTATATCCAGTTCATGTTATTTCCCTACATCTAGATGCCAAAAAGTATCATTTCAATGTATATCCCAAAATTACATCAAATGTTTCTCTATATGTCCTTCATTAATGAACATAAACCTATTTTTTGGTTAGTAGGGCCCTTAAAAAAACTACCAGTGGATTGAATGATTAAGCTTAGAGTATGAGGTAGGTTTAGCTTCTCTTCAGCCTCTTCCATCTGTCTGAATCAAGACATGAAGTGTGCTAATATGCCTCTCCTGTAATACAACTAAAATGCAAAGTGTTATCTAAGTGAAAATAGAAGGGCACTCTATTGAAATTATTATCTATGACTTCCAGCCCGTATGAGAAGTGTTTTAAAACTGTATTTCTTTTCAATGCAGTCACTTAAAATTTTTTAATTTGTTTTGCATGTTTATGCCTCAGAGATTTTTCACTCAGAATTTCTGCATTTTAAATAAATTTTTCAAGTCTTACTTTTAAATGGTGTTTTAAGAAGTCATGTGGATCTGAGCAGTCTTCCTCTAAAATCCTATTTATTTGACAAATAAGAGATGTACAAAAGTAGAGCAGAAGAAAAATGTACCAGCTAATGGATATTCTGCCATCCTCACTGCTTCACAGAAGTGACATTAGTTAGGGGAATAAGCTTCTATTTGCTACTTTCTGAAGAATCTGAGATGTTTTAATGCTTTCTTCACATCTGAATCTCTTTGATCTGCTGTAATTCAGGATGAAGATGAATAAAACAAACCCAAGTATCCATTTTTAGGAATAAAGACTAGTCACCTTGTGGTCACTGTCAGAACTGCTGGCACTAGGGTGCTGCAGTTAGAAAATTACAGACTTCAGGAAATGTAGAGCATTAACCTGCCAAATTTTTTAAAACACACACTTTGTAATAGGTTGAGATTGTGGCAAGGCAAATCACCTGCAGCTCATAGCTACAGTTCTTGGGAATCCAAGACCAGCAAAAGCAATTTCCTTTTTTATGTGTAATTTTAAAACACAATCTATAGTTGCATTGCAATACTCAGATCATGTTTAGTTTATTTGCAGTATAAATCCTTATTAGTAATAGCCCTGGAAAGAAGGTCATTAAAACTTGCAACCTCAAAAAGATACAACAACTTGATGAGGCAAAACCATTTCAAACTGCTGTTTAAGTGAAAGGCTGTAACAACAGGTCAGGAAAAAAATTACAAGGGGACTTTTTTCAAGGGCATTTAGTGATAGGACAAGATGGAATGCTTCAAACTGAGAGTAGGTTTAGATTAGATACTAGGAAGAAATTCTTTATTGTGAGAGTGATGAGGCACTGAAATAAGTTTCCCAGAGAGGTTGTGGATACCCTATCCCTGGAAGTGTTCAAGGCCAGGTTGGATCTACTGAAAAGTGTCCCTGCCCATGACAAGGGACTTAGAACTAGATGGTCTTTCAGGTCCCTTCCATCCCAAACCGTTCTGTCATGAGTTGCTGATTCTAAATTATGATCCTTTGCTTCAGCAGCAACTCGGTGTTTATTTAAATACATTGACAGGGCAGCCAACTGGAACATGCCCTTTGCTATACCATTTGTCTATTTTAGTCCTCATAAAGATAAGCATCATTTTGAACTGTCTTACGGTGACATCACTGTGGATGTTCAAGACTTTTCCAAATATTTCTAATTTTTTCAGTTAACTTTCCTGGCTTTTAGCTGTCTTGCCATGGGAGGGAAGGTATAATTTCTGTTATGTCAGAATTTAGTTTTTCTTTTGGCAAGTAGTAATAGCAAATTGTCTAAGTACCAAAAAAGTGGTAATGCTCATTGATCCTGCATATAAGAATTGTATCCTGATGTTCTGATTGTCAACATTCTTTTCTTTGCTTTTTTCTTCATATTGAGCCATATAGCACATGAAGAACACAGAAAGTTTCTAATGGGAGGAACCTTTTCATTCCAGTACAGTCTGGTTTTTCTTTTTTTTTTTTTTTTTCATGATGTACCTCTTTATTGTGTCAAAGATCTTCATACAGTATTTGCAGTAGTGCGACACAATTGAAGACAGAGAGGAGAAAAGCTTACTTTTACCATGAAGGATCAACTGAAATTCAGTGTCTCAATAGAAAGAAAACAGGAAAACCTAGACAAGAAATATTCTGGCATTTTAATATTTTAAGGATTTTAGTTAATGTGAAGGACTTTTTGGCCAGCTCAAGTACTGATTTCTGAAAACTGTGGACTATTACACAATTGGAAATGAGAAGAAATCTAAAACCTTTTATGATTGCAAATGCACATTTCTAAATAATATGCTTTTGTTTCCAAACCTGTAATTTCTACCAGTTGCTTCATTGTTAACTGATAATTCTTAAACATTAATTAGATGCTATAAAATTTTGACATTCCTTAGCTGTTAAGTACTTACAACATAAGCCTTTATTTGTAGTTTTGTAGGAGAGACTCTGTATGGGATTCCCCACAATCTGTCAAGACTTTCCAAAGTTAAAAAAAAGTCAGTATTTTCTGAAATTAAATTCTTTATCGTGATATCTTCTGATACCTGTTGCTTAAGAACTTCCTTATGTATTTTAAATAATTTACATCATGTTGACAGTATAAATTCCCAAATCTTGGGGTTTTTTGACTTGTAGTGGCATGGCAGCATTGCAAGTCAGTAAGTCTAATCCTTGCCCAGTGATGAAGGGGAAAGTGAGGGGTTTTGTTTTCAGAGTGGTGAAGTAATATAAGCACTTAAAGGCTGACAAAGAATTTCAGGAAGAATGTTAAGTTTAATGTTATGTGATTAATCAGTATCACATTACTTTAAAAAATTTAAAGCAGTATGCCGAAAGCTTTTATTTATTCCCAACTAAATATTACTTATTCCTGATTGATTTTCATTTAATTTGTGTAACAACATAGGCTGATACATATTTCAGGTCATTTGAGTGGTAAGTAAGGATTGAAATAAAATGGAAAATCAAGAAGCCCTCTGCTCTACTTGTGAAGTTGTACCTGGAATTTTAATATTTTGACCAGTGCAATGTATTTGTTTATTTACAGAGATCACTATAAAACAGAATATGAAAAGAGACTGCATGAAGAATTGGAACAAATAAAGTTGAAAACAAATCAAGAAATTGAGCAACTAAGAAGCACTTCAAAAGAGATGTATGAACGTGAAAACAGGTAGAAAAGACTAGGGCAGAAATGACCAAGCGCTATTTTGTGCTTAGGTATAATCCTAGTTGACTGACTCTTTGAGGGGTGCTCACAATTTAAAAAAATTAAGGTCAGTTTTAAAACTGATGAGAATCTTGTAAAAATTAAAATGAATTGATACTTACACAGTAAATCTATGGTGTTATATTTATGATTAAGTGATGAACATCCAACATTATCAGTTCAAAAAGATTATTAAAATTCATGTTCTAGATAAATAAACATGGACAGTTTGAAGTTTCTTCAGATCTATAGTGTTAGTTAATTAACACAGAATATGTTAGCTTACCTGTCATGCTTATATGGGTCATCTTGAAACTGTGCCACCAATCCAGAAGAACAGGTGTTAATGCAGAAATTAAGGCAGGAAAAAAATGAGGGAAACCAATAAGTCTTAAGCCTTTTTAAAATAAATCTAATTGAGATTGTTTACAGCATTGTGATTAAAAATAAAAAAGTTAATTTCCTTTAAATCATTATAAAATTATCTTTTGAAGAAGATTTTAGTTCTGCAAAGACCTACATATTGAATTTTGTATGTGTGTTGTTTGGTTGAATACCATGGAGTTAGGTGTAAATACATAAGCCTTTAGGGATCTAGGCATTTGAACCCTTGGCACTGGATTTCTTTTTTAGCTTGGTTTTTGCCTGTTTTATTCCTTTAAAATGGAAGGAGTGCTTAATAATTCATAATAACTTCATTGTAGATGTCCTGAAAGTGTCGTGTGGAGAAGGAAATGATGGTAGTAAAAAGATATTTGTGGCATCTGCATCTGTTCCTCTAATAGGTAGTTTTGTTACTGCTGGGAAGAGTGAAAAAAAGAACATGACTTGTGCTGTCTGTCTTCCAGTCAACTGAAAGGTTCTAATTAAAAAAAAATTACATCATGGTGTAGTTTTGCAAGTGTGAGTAAAATATATACACATACATACACATCTACACCACTTCCTGTATGCAAATCTATTTTGAATTACAAAGAATGAATTTAAACATGCACTGTTTGTGAGATTTGACAAGGGTCTGTATATCATTGAGAAAGCTACTGAAAGATTTTTTATTTGTATCTGGAACCGATTTACAGAAGTTTTGTTACTTGTTTTGAAATAATTACTTCTGAAATGTAAATCCTTTAGATTTGCCTTCGTGTTTTACACACACAAACATAAAAAGGCTTTTTAGCATATGTTCTTTCTATAAAATATAAAAGAATACCTACCATAAGACAATCTGCCTCAGTGGCAAGTCAAATGGAACCCCAAATTATGAGCAAAGCAGTGATTTTGTGTGATGTGCTGAGATGCTGATTGTGACTTAAAACAAAGATGCTGGTTTCATCTTCAGGCTCAAAGAATGGAATGGCATTACAGCTAAGCTAATCTAATACTCAATTGCTTTTGTTCTTTACTGCCTTGCCAAGCCTGATGCATCTGATATTTCTCTTGAATTTATTGGTGCTTATTTTACACTTGAGTGAGTCAGTTCAAGAAACTAAAATGGAAGGGAGGCACCAATAAAAAGGTGATGCTTTCATTCCTTATTTATTTGGCATCAGTTGCACTTGTTTGTGATAAGCATTGGCTATGTTTGCCTTAGCAAGCATGAGTGAATTCACAGGCCATGTGAATGTCTGCATGGGGCTTGGCATTGGATTAGCTGTAGTCTGTTCCCATAGATCAGACACAATTTAGTCGTTTTGAGCATGTGAGATGCTCTCCCTGAGCATGTTTTCTGACTTGGTTCAATCTGACTGGAATCCAGTTTGTGCACTCTTGAATAGTTTAGGGATGTGTACTGAAGTGTGACAAATGGCAGTTGCTTAGAGGTTTGTTTAAAAAGCTAACACAGATGCCCTTGAGCTTCTGTCTCCCTTGTCCTCATCCCACCTTTTTTTAACCTCCACACCCATTCTTGATTCTCTAGGTAGTATTTCTGTCCCGTTTTAAAAGGATGCTTTCACTTGTGTGAAAGCTGGCTAGATACCTGATGGTCCATACGGCCTCTTTGTACAGCCATCAGATAGGTGCTTCACCTCTTCTGAAACCGCAGTCACACAGTCTGAAACAGGCAGCGTTTCCTGGCCACATCTGTGGCTGTCATCTTGTTGATTGAATAGTACCTCACTTGTGTCCTTTTTTTTCTCGTATTGCATTTTCACCTGATTAGTTGTTCATTTAAGCAAAATAATTTATTCTCTAAATGACTCTCTGTATATCTCCTATCACTTAATTTTTATCCCACTTCTGTTACCCTAGTCTTAAGGATGCAACACTGAACTTCTACTGAGACATAATGTGGTTGATCATAATGCTATTAACAAAATGTTTTGCCATGTTTCCATATTTTGGTAACAGTTTCAAAGAAACTAGTGTCAAGGTCAGTCACTGAATTTCTGCACTAAATTCTGTAGCCCAGTAAATCCATTTTTGAAGAAAATTTTGTTACCTTCCTCTCATAGCCAGTCAAGTGTTACATAATTCTAATGAAGATTTTTTCCTAAGTAATTATTTTCAGTTCATATGAACTACTTTTAATTCAGAAAAATGCCATTGATAACATTGTCTAGAAAATAATCTTCAAAACAAAAATTACATACCTAAAATGACCTGGAATAACATTTGTTGGGCTTAAAAATTTTCTATTTTCCTTTATATCTTGACTTTTTTCTTCAAAACTTGCCTGAGACTGTAATTTCCCTTTGCTTTAAGTCAGAAAGTTGCGGGGGGCAGAGGGGAAAAGAAACACCTTCAGTGGAAAGATCTTGGTTGCGTCTACCTTAGCACTTTGGTTCAGATGAAGAATGTGATGTTGTAGTGAAACCCCCAGTCATTGCTGCTAGCCATGGTTTTTGCTTGCCTTGCAGCTTGTGCTTGGATTTTCTCACATTTGTAGCACATGAACAGGATTCCTTTTAGAGGAAATGAAATCGAAAGGAATCTCTAAGATCGTTAGTATATCCCAAATACTAGTGACTGTTCAGGTCACAGAAGCAAACCAGGAGTAAAGTAAAATCATCAAAATCAATTGTAACCGCTGTTCGCTCTGTAAATTGTCTGGTGCTGTGTTGCACTAAGTGGTGGACATAGAGCCTATAAACTGTATCCCCATTAGTACAGTTTATTGCAGTCTTAATCTGTAGTCTGCCTGTAGCATAGCAGACTACTAATAACTATATAATGCTTTACACAAATATAAATTATTTTTCTTCATATCATGCTATTCGCATTTGTGTCAGTGAAATAATAGTTGAGGTAGCTTGCACTTCTAGACTGATCCTTGATTTAAAAAAAAAAAAGAGAAAATATCAATTGATTGTAATAAAATATTTGTTATTCTATGGTTCTGTGCATATCAAAGATTTTGCCAGCAATAGAACCCAGAAGGAGACACCAATGATAAGCAACAACCTAAAAATCAGAGTAACTAGACAATTAGTTGTATGTGGAAGTAGGATTTCTATGCTTAGCTAATCTTTTCATGCTTTATCATAAAAGTTGTGAATCATTTCAGCCAGGTGGACAGCATTCCTATAGTTATTAGTGAAGTACCAAGCAAAATTATTGCAGTTTATTTAATTCCTGCAAAAATCAAATAATTTGTAGTTCTAGTATTCTAGAATAACTTGAATTACATATTTCTATATATAAATAGGTGATCTGATCATTGTTTCTTAGAATTTCAGAACTGGAAACTTTCCTGGTATATATGAAAATAACCTCTAGTAAAGGCTCTGTAATAAATAGGCATATAGATAGAAAGACCCTCTCTTCTATCATTCTGTGAGAATTGAAGAAAGTAATATTGAAGTCCAGATCAAGAAGTAATAGTTAATGAAGCAAAATAGTCTTTTTCCTAACAGGCTCTTAACAGAATGTTTGTTTCCTTCAGAAATTTGAGAGAAGCAAGAGATAATGCTGTTGCTGAAAAAGAAAGAGCAGTTATTGCTGAAAAGGATGCTTTAAGAAAATATGATCAACTCTTAGAACAGTAAGTGTCTTTAAAATGCATATAATAAATCTATAACTATATTTATATCTAGGAATTTTAGGCAGAAGAAATGACTGGCTCTCTGCTTATTAAGAACAAATTGAATTGCGAACATTTTGTTTAAATTAAGTTACAGACCTAATTGTTTTAGTAAAATTTTCCCATTACCAATGCAGAAACAGTATGAAAGTTTGATTCTTCTCCTACACTCCTGCAAGCATAATTTTTCATCTCATAGCAAGAATGTGGATTTCATACTCTACAGTAGTAGTGGTCAAAGTATGAACCTGTTCTGTTGTGGTTACTTTTGCTTTAGTTGAAAGTAGAAACTCCTTTTATATGATGACTCAAATTAATAGTTTTTATAAAGTGTAGATAGAGAGCAGTAATCAGGAACAGTTATGCTTGCTACATGCTTCTTTTCTCACTGCTTCTCCTTCGTGTTCCATGTATGAAATGTAGTCTCTATACAAACATGCAGTCAATTCATATGAATGAAAATCAACTGTGGTTGATTTTCTGCCTGTTTGCAAGCAGTCTTACTTTCCTGTTCTGCAACCCTTGCTTTTTGTAAATTTAGTGTATTAGCTGTAAATTAGGAGGTAATGGAAAACTATGGACAGAAAGCAAAGATTTTCAGGCAGAGTTTGTCATGTGTCCTTAATTTTGGATTTAATTCATTTTTTAACCTAAATTGCAGGTTTTTTTCTAAAATGAAAAGATCAGTTCATTAACCAACTGTGCTACCTCATCATCTACTCAAAGACAGTACTAGATGAACCTTTTTTACTCTAAATATTTTTTATTACAAGTAGTAGTCAGTTAAAATGTTGTTAAGCATAGGCACAAATTTATTAAAGCTTTCAGTTTTCATACATAACTCCTAAATTGCAGTGGTGATACTATTGATACTATTGAAGAAATCGCATTGCCTAAGGACAAAAAAGCTGTCATTGCTAACTAATGATGTGAAATAAAAGGGGTAGTTCTCGAGTAAACAATGGGTCAGGGGACTTGATATCCACACTGGCTCTCAGGGGTTTGTCTTCAGCTTAATTCTGGTTCAGGCTGAATGGGTCAAGGGTGTTGAATGCCTGGTAGTGGTTAGAGTGCATTCTACGTGTTCTTGGATTCTCAAAAAGGAATTCAGTTGTAAACTCTGAGATGATGGCTGCACAACGCAAATCCACATGTGGAAATCAAAGTCAGTTATGTGTGGACAACGAGGAAACTTGGTTCAGAACTGCCTGAGTCAAAATAAAATGCTAATGTATGTCAACCTATGTTTCTTTCTGATGAAACTCCTACCTTTCACTGTGGTAAGATTTGCTA
Source organism: Scytalopus superciliaris (assembly GCA_013400415.1). Classification (NCBI taxonomy): domain Eukaryota; kingdom Metazoa; phylum Chordata; class Aves; order Passeriformes; family Rhinocryptidae; genus Scytalopus; species Scytalopus superciliaris. The sequence goes on along the minus strand of VXBX01000122.1, from coordinate 334,627 downwards.
AGACATGTGGGGAGTTCATATATAACTGGAAACTCTTCTGGAAAATAGGTCAGGTGTGGGATAATTGGAGTATGCACTTCTATTTAATGAAAATGCCAACTTTGCAATTCTATATTTATTTTTAAACTTAAGAACCTTGGAGAAAATACTTCTCTGCTGTATTCTCACTTGTATAATGTGTCAGTTCTTTTCATACTGTTACTTGATTTTGAGGAGGAAAATCGCCCTGCAATCAGAAAATTAAGAATCTTGTTTGATACACTTCCATTTCTGTGCTCCTGTAGCTTTTTCTGGTGATAAGCCCTTCAATTAAGTAAAACTCTCCTTTCTTCATGTTACATAAATTCATAAGTTGATTAATATTGGGGTTTGGAGTTCTATGAAGAAGATTGATCCTCAAAAGATCATGCTTTTCTGCTCAGAAAAATGGAAAATCCATACTACTCTTCTTTAAAATGTAGGTGTCTCTCTTTAAACTTACCTCACTTCTAACCACACTATAGGTGTTAAGACTAGGACTTTCTCCACATTCCAGATCATCTGCCTAAATTATCTGCAAAATAACTAATTGGCATGTTGAGATGGTATAAATACCGTAATTTAAAAGACTCCAAATTCTGAATTTACTGTGGACTGACATGTGAGTGTTCTGTGGAACAAAAGCATATTCTAATATCAGCAGAGTCCCCTAAGATGAAAAAGGAATACCTGTGCTGTTCAGTTCTATATTCAAGTGATTATAACAGTTTGTTCTACTTTAGTGAAAACAAGGTGACTCATCATAGTTACCCCTGGTATCATAATCTGTATAAACAAACATGTTTGAAAGTTCAGAAGTATGTGGAATGTTGACTGGCCTGAATGGTGGTTAAATAAAGCCCCTGGCAAATCTTGTGATCAGAAGTGTAACTAATACCCAATTTTCTAGTCAAGTGCAGTTATTTTCATTTTTCTTACTGATGTTTGTGATAGCTTTCTGTGAACAGCTGTTTACAAATGCCAAGGAAATACCAAACTGATAATATTCATGGAAGAAGTATATTGAGAAAGGATTTGCTGTTTCAACCTCAAAGTAGATCACAGTGATATCAGGATGTAAGTTTTGTTACTCTCTTTGCTATTATACAGCTGTAAATTCTGTGTGAGAATCCATGTTTCACTTACCTATGACACTGGAAAAAAAATTAAATTATTTGATATTTTGGATTAAATTGTTGTCAGTGTCACACATGTTCTAAAAAATTAGGACCAAATGGAAACATTTTCACTTTGTTGTCAACTATTAGTGGACTTTTTCCTAATTTTAAAGCTGTATTACTGCAATTGAAAGTGTCTAGGGGTTGAATGAGAAGAGCAATTCTATAACAGCTCCATTATCTACAACATAGTTAAGTGTGGATGCTAAATATGTTCCAATTTTTCCTTCTCTTGAATATTTCTGGAGTGTTATTTTCAAACTATTGGCTGTTAATCTGCTACTTTTCCTTGCCAAAAGAAAAAACACCCAACCCACCAAAACACCTCCAACAAAAAAAACCCCAAACAACAGAACAAATGCATCATGGTTTGCTAGTGTGTTTTTTCATAATGTTTAAATTTTCTGGTGTTGTGAAAGGTGTAATGTCAAACTGAAGTGGTTCCGTTGATCAAAGTGGAGTCTAAGGTCTAATATGGGGTGAACTCATACTAGAGCACTTTACCTCAGAGGATATCTGTAAGAACCATCTCTTATCTTTGGTTGTTGACTTCCTTTAAACTTCCTTTAAAAGGAGTATAATGTCATTTTCCAGGACTCAGCCGTATTAGTGGAAACTGGTTTAAAAATTCTAGAATTACTGGGAACACAGGGGAAATTCATAGTTAGTGTGATTTTACAAAACCTTATTTTTCTTAGTGACAGAAAAAGATCTGTGCTCTGTTGTAGCTGGTTGCCACTCACATGATGTACGCAAGGTGATTATTTTTTTTCCTGTCTTTGTAATGATAAAGTGAGAAGTGTAGAGTAATGAAGAGAAACAAAATAGGTATGCAGTAAACAGAAAAAGAGTATCCAAGAAAACTGTGTTGTGGTAATGCTATTCTTTCGACTTTGCAGGGGATGCTAGTCATAAAAAACGCTTGGTTTTGTAAAGGCAAATGGGAGTTTTTAAATTCCTGTCTCTGTCCATCGTGTAACAGGATATTTTTAAGTACATACTTTCTTTTTTCTTATTTGAATACACACAGATGATGAAAGGACATTTTTATACAAAGTTTTTGGAGTTGTGTTAAGATGATGACTATGAAAAAGGTTTAGAGCTTTAGGTTTGTTCTATGAAGATTTCAAAGTATTTTGAATTATTGTTACTGCTACATTTCTGGATTGATGTACATAGCTCAGCTATTTAAAATTACTGAATTTGTAGTAGATGATCTGCTGCAGGTAAAAATACCTTTAGGAGTATTTCTGGTGTTTCTGTTTAGAAATTCCTTTCTCAAAGAAAAGGCAAAATAGAATAAACGTCATTGACATTTCTTTATAGCCTTTATCTATGCTTCATAGCATAAGAGAAGTATGCAAAAACTTCTCTGCATATTTGTATTTACCGATTGAATGCTTTTCTTCCCAGTCAGATGCAAGATACCTATACATTTTGGAAACTAATTTTAGTCTCTCCATAATCTTTACAATTTGAATCTCTTTTAATCCCTATTGTCTTTGTTCTTCGTAATTATGGTACTTCTTTTGAATTCATTTGGAGGTGAATGCTATCTGATTTTAGTCACCTGTCAAACTTCGTAGGTGATGGAGAGATGGGGTCAATCCTGTTCATCAAATGAGCTTTAAATTACATGAAATTAAGATCCCTATATAAATGGATAAATTTACTGAATAAATAAATCTTTTAGTTTGCATTTAGAATCTCTGTGAAGCATGCAGGAATCTCATTATTAGATTTTCATTTATTACATTAAATGTTCATTGTTAATAGAAACATTAAAATTATTTCCCCTTTCTCTTAACATATTTTTATAACCTGGATGTTTCTGACTGCAATGACAAGATTCTAATATTACAGTTATTAAGTCAGTGTGTTTAAGTGCTGGAGTTACTGGTAGTATTTAAATAAGGGCCTGTTATCTCTTCAAGAATATTTATATAAAATGCAGATTTCAATAACGAATTTAAAAAAGATCCATACCGAACACTGCTAGTCAAAATATTTCTTTGGAAAAGCTACCATCACCCTATATTAAAAACTACTGTCGTAGCCCTTTACTCCCTAGACATGGCTGCTATGTTTGTATATGAAGTGCTTTGCAATTCCTTGAATTGAAGAGCTATGTAGATCTTGAAAATCACTACTACTTTAAATCTTCAGTTTCAATTAACTTCATTAGTGTATTCTAAAATGCTTTTTTGGTAATAATAATTTGCTGCTGTATTCATTTATGACTTCTATAGTATTATGTGTATTTGTATTTTTAGAACACTTAGAATTTCTACTTGAATAAAGCTAAGACCTTCACTGCTATCATTAGATTTTGTCTAGGTTTCAGCCTTAGCCAAAGTAACTACTGCACATTTCCTGTAAAACTACCTTCATCTTGTTTTCATGATAAAAAAGTTAAGTATGAGTTACAGCTGAAAGGGTAAAATTCCATAAATGTTGTGGACATTACTGAAAGACATCATCTTGGAAATTCAGAATCAATGCGAAGAAGCCAGTGAAAGGACCATGAGTGATAATATGATATAGAAGAAAAGAAAAAGTCCATTTCCCAGGGGACTAGGTCTACTTTGTTTCCAGAGTGTAGAAGCAGCACTGAAAGGCATAACAAAACAAGTCTGTGAGTCCTGTATTTCTACTGAAATGACTAGAGAGGGTCCTACTCTTTTCCTTTTCTTCTGAGGATATGTTTATTTGAACTTTACATCTTACGGGATGATTCTAAGCTGCACTTTAATAAACAGAAAGAGAAAACCTAATTAACGGAATTGATTAAATAAGTGAATAAAGGTGTTAGGAAGACTTCATACTTGCCAGGGCATGCCTAATTGTCTTTAGTTGTTAGATTCCTAATCAGCATCTCAAACTGTTACATTCTTAGCTAAGATAATGTTCTTCCAGAATGAATGCTTTGAGCCCTGTAACCAGTCACCTCGTAACTGTAACTGTCTTCATGTTGCAGAATTATCAGCATCAAGACTCATAGGAATGCTAAGTTAGTCTGATGTCTGATCTTTCTGAGCTTCATTGCATCTGGAACTCAGGCTTTGAAGTTCATTCCCTTACTGTGCAAGGAATGTTCAATGATTATATTTATAGCTCTAAAAATCTTTTTATTTCAGTTGCTCTTGCCACAGCTCCTAAGCAATAATTCTTACAAAATATTATTAGCCTCTGAAGGATGCTTTGGAAAGGTTGTAATATCGACATACCCTCATATCATAAAGATTTTCGTTAATCCCGATGTTCTCATTTTACCTGTTGATTTCCCACTAGCCAAAAGGTCTTAATCTCAAAACATTATGATTAGTACAGACAAAATGTTAAAATTCTCTGGTGGCTATTATGCTGAGTACCCAAGAAATTATGTACTCTTTATCTCCTCAAATTTTCAGCTTGAAAGGTTGAAAATATATTAGTGTCCTTTGAGAACAAATTTGAAGGCAGTTATAAATTCCTTCAAAGAGGCATTCTGTGATATAAGGGTGCTGCTGCTTAGACTTTGTATATTTTTTTAATTGTAAGGTTGAAACTTCCACTGCAGTCCATGATTTTGCTGTGATTGTTAGTATTCCTCATGTACACACCCATTTTGCTGCATGCAGCTCATTAATGGTCAGCACTTTGAGGGTGAACAAGTAGGGGTCCTTTGGAACTCATTGCCAAATCATGTTTCAGGTACTGAAAGTTTACATGGGTTCAAAAGGAAACTGGAAAAGCTCAGAGATAAATTTAAAAATCAGTAAGTAGAAAACACATCCAATTAAAAAGTTTGAGCTAGAAAGAGTTGAACATAGTGACAAAGAATTAGGGAGAAATACAATCCATGCAGAAGTTTTTCTTGCTTTTCTCAAAACATACACTTTTGGCTACAGTTGGAGACAGGTTTATGAGGCTACTGGGCCTGTTTTCTTACACACTACGGCTATTCTGTGTAGAACAGAAGCTATGAAACAGGGGAACTTGTCAAGATTTTTACTGCATGTGCTTCATGTCCCTTTGAAAAAGGGATGTTACACTGCATGTAATGGCAAGATATAAATGCAAGGATTTATCTGAAGAAGTTGTTATTGTGATTTTATTTGGTTTTTTGGTTTGTTTTTTTTTTTAAGATTGCTATATATGTCAGGTTATCTATGCAAATAATGGTTGTTTCCAGAGTGTTTCTAATTATTTCAGCTTCAAATATTGAATTTGTGTGTAATGTCCCTAGCAGAATTAAGTAGCCCCAGGCACTAAAACTTCAATGGCAGGTGAGAAATGAACTTGTTTTAGGGAAATCCCAAGTATGTGTTTTTTAGAATACAGAAGAAAAACAGATCACAACAACATGACTATAAATATGTGCAGGGATTGTTAGCCGGATATGTTTACCAAAATTGTGTATTGTAATGCACGGACATGCGCAACATCATGCCTATTCAGAAGCTACATTCTTCAAAGTCAGATATATTGTATTTTCTGGGTGCCTGTACAAAAATTTTTATATTCAATTAATGGCTACATAATATTATATTTCAGCTTAATAGAACCATAACAGTTTTAACAATAATTATCTTCTGGAATTGCATTCTGAGATCGTGTTTACTTTCTGATTATCCTGTGATCTATACTCATACCTGGGTAGCAAACTCTTGAAGAACAGTGTCCAAATAGGTGCTTGTATGGTTTGAGAAGGCAGTTACAGTTTTGTGATCTTATGTTACAAACCTCATCATAAACTCATGGGAAACTCTGCAGTGTTAGTCATGAAGGCTTAATATTTATGAGTGAGAGCTTTGGAGAGCTTTGTCCAGAGTGTGTCTTCTGCAGAATCACATTGCAAGTGTTGGAAAAACATTAGATATAGCTGAATGTTAGATGTAACTGAAAGCAGTTAGGCTGATCCTTATTTCCATGGTGGTGATTCGTGTGAGTAACTCTTATGAATAAGGCAATTTGTGGTATACAGTTCTGGAACAGAGGATAGCTAGTCCTTTTGTAAATGAATAAATGAAGGACTGAGTAAATGAAGGACCATCATAGTATGTTCATGCACATGCACCTGAAACAGTGTACACCAGTGAGCCAAGGTATTTTCAAGCCATAAGCCACAAGGAGCTGTTTGCCTTGAATGTTAGTCTGTCCAGCATATGCCTAATTAATCACATCAAGGACTTCCCAAAAGAGAGGGAATATTTACATGTAGTGCTTGCAACTGGTGAAACCACTGTTTGCAGCTGATGGAGCAACCATGCAAGTCCTTGGCAGCCTGTTTGTTGCTTTCTGTCTTCATGACACTGGCCTGTCTGGTGGCCAGTGCCTCAATGATGAGAGAATGGGAAGACCGAGTTTGGAGGGCTGACTTCCCTTTTGTATGGTCTTGTTTCTAGATAAAATTGCTTCAAGAATGTATCCCAGACTTTGTCAAGGTTGACTTAGAGAGTTGTTTACATTTGGAGAGACCAATACATTTATTTTGAAACTAAATGTCTTCAGCACTGAAGTATTGCATCACATATTGGATAGTGGGAAAGCCATGTCCTTCAGTTTACTCAGTGCAAAGCTATTTTAGATAATTTTTACAGCTGTTTGTGTTCCTAGTTAAATGATCTAAAGGCACAGTTGTGTCTACTTATATACTGTGTGGATAACTCTGTAAGAATATTCTGTGAAACCAGCAAAATGAACGTGCAATTAATGTTCAATGCATAGTTGACTGGAGTTCAGGCACTTGCTAAGGAAATCCTCAGTCCTGAGTAGCTGTGGGGTGGCAGTGTGACATGTCAGCAACATTTTGCCAAACATTTAGCCATAGTAACACTTAGATGTGACATGACATTTGAATCATGGGGATAACAAGAGGATGTTACTACTTTGAGCTTGGGGAAACTGGTTTTAGATTTAAGGGGGGGAGGGAGCGGGAACCAAAAGCAAACAAAAAAACCCCCAAAACAAAACAGATAACTCAAAAGCAGACCTTAGCAAGAGCAAAGTGAGATGGCAACATTTGTTCTGGATGGACCTCTGAGGGGAGCACAGTGAAAGCAGATATGCTGGCCTGCCTCTGATGGTGGCTGGTGGTGATTAGTGAGAGGATTTGTAATTCTGTGGGAGGAGTGTGATGAGAGTGACTAAGGACACAGAACCTGGGGACTCAAGAAACACAACCAAGATGGAATGGAAGGGTACATATGAAAGAATAGATCAAGGGGCTTTACTACAAGCAATAAATGGCTTCTGCAATTCTTGCCACAAGGTAGAATTCATAAAACTGCTAGTCATATGCTCCTTTACTGCCAACCCTTTCTTATGAGCCCTATTTCATAGCAGGTTTTTGTACTTGAAAAGAAACAAATGTTGACAAACTGAAGACAATGTTGCACAGACCATCCTGCAGACTCATGAGTGGGAAGGGATGTGTATGTGTGCCACTTTGAGGTATTCCAGAAGCGAAACGTTGCCATAGTTAATGCCAGCTTCTCACCCATGGAATAAACAAGCGTGAGAAACTTTCTCTTAAAGGGAAGTAAACATTTTCCATCAAGTGGCAGTGTAGTTGTAGAAATACATGTGCTAGAAATAGGTTCCTTTGAAATGAAGCTTGGGCACTACTTAAAGAGCTTATGCCTGTCAGGCATTTAGTCCTTTCATAAAATGTTAGATTTCATAATACACACGTAAAGTGTAAATATGCATACTTGCACTTACAAGCCTCTTTGTGTATCTTTTCTAAAATTTGAATATTGGGTATTTTGTCAAAATGCTGAAGCTCTTGGCTTATATTTTAATATAAATATTCCTACATGTGTATGTATATAATGTAGCTTTGATGTGGAACTTGTCATCTGGAATTGTTTTTATAGATACTCTAATTGTTTCATGGAAAGTGTTTGTTGCCAGGGTTAAACAGATACAGAAGTGCATGGATTCATCCCTTCTGAAATTTTGCTCAGTGTTTGCTCTGATTTTTCTGAGATCTTAACCTCTAGAATCTAGATTATAAGTTTCAAGATGCTTCAAAATGTTGCATCTTCCCATTTTACCTTGAATACATTGCTTGGGTCACTAGAATTAATTGTGGATTATAGAGTGTGGAAGAATTTGTTCCATTCGAAATCCTATGGGAAGGGGAGAAGGGTTTTTTTGGTGCAAAATGGTACTGTAAGTAGATGAGAGTAATTAGAAACCCTAGTCCTTCTCTTGTCTTCGTATGCCACTCACTTCAGATCATTAACTGACTCCTGCATCTCTGAGTATACTTAATATAGTGCATTTTTCTCAACAGTGAAGGACAAGTAAAGTGTGACTGATGTAAATCCCATGCTCACCATGTGAAAGCCCAACATTAGCTGGAATCAAGCCTCCATTGATACCTTAATTCTAAGATTTTTAGACTTAAAACCATGTGAGGAAATATCACATCTTTTTTGTCTATTGCATGTTCCTGTAGGACATTTTTGTTTTTACAGACAGTGTACTTTATAGAAGCTAGTAAAGCTGAGAGTTTTTGTTTTAGATTTGTCCTTTATGAGACTGTTCCCAGTCACAAGTTGTGAAATCTGTGTCTAATTTTCTGTGTCAGGGTTCTGCTTTTTTCCCCAAGTATTCTATATGGATAGATAAATGGGGTACATTTCAGGTTTATTTTTTTGGTACCAGATGAATTTTTCTCTTTAAATAATGAAAAAAGCTCCTTAAAATAGTGTATTTGCTGCAAGGTACTTGCATTATTGAAGTGTGCAGATGAACAGAATATAGTTGACGTGCTCCAAGTTAGAAAAGAGTCTCCTTATGGTAATTTGTTTGTCTGCCAGGGCTTTCCCCCAACCCTGCATTTTCTTGCTTTGTAAAATAATCAAATCTTCCTTTTGTCCTTTGTCTCAAATGCTTATCTGTTTATACAGAACAACTGTATTAAACAGTTTTAGTTTAGCTGTTAGAGTAAGCAAAAAAAAAAAAAATTGGCCTCTCTTTTTATTGCTAAATTGATATCTTTTGGCAGGATTATTAATTATTTTTAAAGACAGTTTTTACATTTATCTTTGTAAGTCTCTTTTGTTATGCCAGCTGTCTAAATCTTTTCATAAACTTCAGTTAAAAGAATATATTTTATATGATTATTTTAAAATATAATGTTTACTGGAAGGGAAGTCTAGTGAATTCCCACAGATGAAGTGTGAGTGTATTTCTCCCACTTGTAAATGAGTTCATATTTCCTACAGTACATATTCTGGTACCACAGTGACTCATTTTCAACATGTTTTAGTTTAGCTTCTAAAACATTTAAAAACTTGGCAGATACGTGTAAATGAATGTTACATCCAGTTTTAGAAAATGCTTCCAAATAGTATTCTACTAAAATAAAGACTGTGAATAGACATTTCAGAACTCAGAAGTGTCCTTTGTGATAAGGTTAAAAGCATTTGTGGTTTGTTTGTTTGGGGTTTTTTTTGTTTTGTTTTGTTTTGGGTTGTTTGTTACTGGGTTTTTTTCTCCACCTTTAATATGTTTTTATTTAACTGTCCTGTAAAACAGAGAGAATACTTCTGTGAAAAAACCTTAAGGTTTACAGGCAGTGTTGCAATTGAATATTTTAGCCAGGCAAGTAATATGTTTCTTCAGGTATATAAACTAACTTTTGCAAAGTTTCATGCTTTTTTATTTTATAACTTTTCCAAAATAAATATAATGCCATCTCTGCTTTAATATGATATTGTTTAAGGTTATATATGCCACTCTCCACTTTAATCTGTTTCTGATACATTACCTTGACAGTTCAACTGTTAGAAAAGGACTGAAGACTAAATACTTTGTGTGCTTAAAAGGGACCTAGGAGTAATAGGAGTGGAGTGGGAGTGGGAGGAAAAGGGGGAGACAGACCAGACATACTTAGATTTAAAAGAAAAAAGCAACAGACAAAATCCCCATTGCTAAATCACCAGTGTTTCATTTCCGATAAAGTTAATTTCCATCTATCTTTACTTAAAGAATATTTCTTATTTTTGCTTCATTGCCCTGGCTTTCTGGCATCTGAAACATTTTTTATAATGAGACCTTAGATACTGTGCTCGTATGTGATATCTACGCTTAGATACAGTCACATTCATATAGTCTGGATTTGAATACCACCCTAATTTCTTTCCAATTGTTGGCAGCATTTGTCTTGCTGGTTTAATATGCATGGTAGGGATAACTCTGCAAACCTTGGATTATTCTCTGTTCCAGATTTAATCATGTTGTCCATGATACAACACCATGTTATCAGTAAGGTCTTACTGTAATAATCACCCTTAAAAATTTCTTTTAACTTTTTATTAAACTCAGAAGAAGATGAGGGAAACATATAAAACTTGGATTACTTTTATTCAAAGATTTTCTGGAATCCATTTTCCCTTAATTGTGTGGTATAAATATAGAGGAAACCTATTTCAAAACCCTTCTTCCCTTCCCTCCCCCCAGAATTGGTCTTAAATATACTAAATTTTTCTCAAGGAGAAAACAGAAAAAGAAGAGGAAGAAGTTAGTTGAGGGGATTGAGAGACATAAGTATTTTGTCAGACACATACATTTTTCTCCTTCCATTATGTGCAAGTTGCTGTGAAACTTGAAGATTGATGATAGGCAAAAGAGTAAAGGTAATAAAGATGAGAGTCTGGGGAAAGGAATAGTGTAAATAAAAAAAGAGAAAAGAAATAACAGTCATGAAAACTTGCCCAAGTGTGATTGATCTGAGTGTAGAATATATAGTGCAGTTTGCCAGTCTATCTCTTTGGAACAGTAGTATAAGCCAGGCAAAGACAAAACAGTTGCATGAAGGGATTGCATAAAGAGAAGGCAGTGTGTTGGGTAGGTGGCAGAGTCCTTTTCTTCCTTTCTGCCCATCCAGTTGCCTCTGTATAGCTAATTGCAGAGGTGGAAACTCTGAATCTTCTTGATGTTAACTTATTTGGTATGTGTTTTGTTCAGTACTAGGTGAACATCTTCCAATTCTAACACTGAAAACCTTTGAACATCCATTTTCGGAGAACTCAGTTTTGTTCATACCACTGTTGCAGAATTTTGTGTTCTTTTAGAAGCACAGTTTAAATGTAATATACTGTTACCCTTTGGATGAGTTCAAGCATTAGTTCCTGGGAAAAATAAGTAAATGCAACATGGATTTTAGAACACTGTTTACTGCAGCTGTCATCAGTCATCTCTAAATTTCAGTGAGATGAGATCATGCCTGTAAGTTACTTGTTTCTTTCCATTGACTTATAAAGGGAGTCTACAGGAGGGGAGGCAGGCTCAGCTATACCCACACCATAAACAGCGGAAGCTGGGTGAGCCAAGACCCACCAGGCTTTTCTGAGTTAAAGGAGTTCAGTATCAGTTCTTTTCATAAATTCATGGGCTTTGGAGCTTTTATGCTTTACTGTCATTCTTACTGAGTCGTCCTCCAATGCAGAATCTTAAAGCCTGTAAGCATTTCTCAAAGGCTGATCATAAAATTGAATATTTTCACTTTGAAGTGTTATATGCCTTAAATACTGCTTTGCCTTTGTTTTTAATGAACTCTGTTGTCTTCCATGGTTGGAAATATTTTGATTGACAGAAGTTCAATGAATGTAGGTCTGGATTGTGATTATACAAAAGATGAGATCTGGTTAATGAAACTACAGAAGGTAGGAAGATACTATGCTCCGTCAAAATTTTCAGTCTTAGCTATCTGACAGTAACTCTTAGACGAGTTGCCGCACCCAAATGAAGAGGACGCTTGCACTTGTCTTTTTAGAGAAAAGCTGAGAAAGGACAGAGAAAAATCACGTAATACACCATACTGATTTTGTGGTATAAAATGCATATGTCTCTTGGGGTCTAAATGTGACAGCAGTATTAAAAATATATGCAGTAACTCTATGTATTGGGTTTGCATGGCAAGGTTTTTAGTGGGGTGGCTACAGGGGTGGCTTCTGTGAGAAGCTTCTAAAAGCCTCCCCATGTCCAGCAGAGCTAATGCCAGCCAGCTGGCCAACCAGCAAAAGTGGTAGTGCCTCTGGGGTAATATATTTGAGAGGAGGGAAAGTTAGCACAGGAGAGCAATTGCAGCTGGAGAAAGGATTGAGAATATGTGAGGGAAACAGCCCTGCAGACACCAAGGTGAGAGAAGGAGAGACAGGAGGCCCATGGAGATCCATGGTAGAGCAGAGATCCACTGGCAGCCCATGAAGGGGGAAGTGGTTGCCCAAAGGAGGTTGTGACCCTGTGAGAAGCCCATGCTGGAGCCAGTTTGCTGTTGGGACTTGTGACCTTGCAGGGGACCCAGGCTGGAGCAGTCTGTTCCTGAAGAATTGCACCCGTGGGAAGGACCCATATTAGCGAAGTTTATGGGGGGTTGTCTCCCATGGGAGGGACCCCATGCTAGAGCAGGGGAAGAGTTTGAGGAGTCCTTCTCCTGAGGAGGAAGAAGCAGTAGGTATAACATGTGATGAACTGACCACAGTCTCCATTCCCCATCCACCTGCATTTCTGGGAGGATGGAGGTAGAGAAAATTGGGAGTAAAGTCCAAGAAGAAGAGAGGGATGGGGGGGAATGTGATTTACTTTAAGATTTGGGATTGTTTCTCATTATCCTTTTCTGATTTGATTGGTAATAAGTTAATTTTTCCGCAAGTGGAGTCTGTTTTGCCCATGATGGTAACTGGGAATTGATCTCTCTCTGTCTTTATTTTGACCCATGAACCTTTCATTATATTTCTTCTGCCCTGTCCAGATGCAGAAGGGAGTGATAGGGTGGTTTTGGGGACACCTGGCATCCAATCTGGGGCAACCCACTACACTGTACTTAAAATATAATATATGGTTGGTAAGTACAGGTTTTGCACATACTAATGGCTTTTCAGCCGGCTGTTGTAGTGTTATCTGGGGGCAGATTTTCCCTGACTAGATTCCAGTGAACTCTTACCAATACCTCCTGTTCTCAAGCACCACCTAACCTCAGAGGCACTTGAAATCAGTCTGCATTCCAAATTGGAGCACAGCTAGGTAGAGGTGCATGCTTGGAAATCTCCTGGTTTGGAAAGCTAAGTGCTTATTTTGATATGGGTAGGGAGGTGCTTGAACTCTGTTCAAATCCCTGAAGGGTCTGTGTTTATTAGGCCATGGCTAACTCGTTCAAAATCATTGAGTTCACTCCAGAACACTATTAGAAGAGACGGTAATGGCTGAGCTTTGCTTCTTTTGTAACGTGACTCGAGCACTTCACAGGAAGTTTAAGACCCTTGTCCTTTCCCGCTCAGTCTCCCTACTTATTTAAACAGGTCTTGGAAGTTACGTCAATTCGTCCGGAATCATTGTCTTGATACACATAATGCATGAGTTTAGCAAAATGCTACAGAAGAGGAAAAATAAAAAAAATTGGGGGATTTTTGGAGTGAAGATCAAACAAATTCTCAAGAAAATATAAAAATGCAATTAAAATATTACTTTCAGGATCTTCTAGCTATGTGATTGCCTTTTTTATACTTCTTTTTCCATGGTTAAAGAAAAACCCTTACAAATTGACCATATAGTACTTACCTGTAAGGTTTATAAACCTTGTTTTTAGAGTGTGCCTTTTGGATCATGGATTCTTTTGTCATCGCATCTTTCCATTAATTAAACTCTGAGCTGTACTATTCCTAGGGGAAGCTATTCTAGTTGTTATATTCAGATGGGATTTTAATTTCTGTTTTAAGATTATTTTCTCCTGGTTTATAACACGGAGTTCTGATGATAGCATTAGTCCTTAAATATCTGTTGTTTTGCCCTCTTAAAATCTTAGTCAGACTTTGTTTTTCTAGACTGTAGCTTATTTGATTTCTCATGGGATAGATTTCTTGTTCTCTTGGACATCTGAGTACCATTTCTTTTAATCTTGACCTTCCTTTAACACGATAACTGGAATTCTGAATAATGTTTCTGATAATTTCCTGCTCTATCTTGTATGATACCATCATTTCCACTAGATGTACCTTAGTGATTCCTGGAACTGTGTGTGTCTGTTGCCTAGCTCGATCATGTTAGCAGTTACCCTAAATCTAGATCTTTCTCCTTAGTCTGCTCTGTCTTCTGTATAGGTGAAGACAACCACTACCTTTATTTTTCTAGCCCTCCTCTAAGTCTTCTATTTGTATATACATTCTTATTTGTTTTGTGATTATGCCACATTATTACTACTCTGTAAGAATCACAGTTTACAGCATATCAGAGAAGCACAACACTGGAAGATGTGCAGTCATTTTACTCCAAATGCTCAACATAAGATTCAGCTCAGCTAAATCTAGTACCTGTGCTGAGTACACTTAAAAAGGATCTGCAAAA
>VXBX01000122.1:286331-308485 GCA_013400415.1 Scytalopus superciliaris | reverse complement strand
GACCGGACTTGCCTATCGCGCATTGGCCTTTTTAGCCACCAGCGCGCTTGTAGCAAACGTGGGGAGAGCCCTTCCCAAATCTTCGTTTGTGAAGCCCAGCCATGATGATGATCCAAGAGGAAAAACCAATTCAAGCAACAGTTTCAGAGTCTTTGTGTAACTGCCGACTCCAGTCTGTTAGTTTGCTTCAGCACTGAAAAACAGTGTTCATAATGTTTGTAGTGCAATAATGAAAATGTAATGAGCAATTTCTGCAGCTTCTGATATTTCACAGATCTGTTCAGGTATGTTTCATTGCTACAATAGCAATTTATTACAATTATATTCTGGAAAGACAAGTACTATTACTATAAACAATATTTCTGGAAAAGCTAGTACTTGGTTTAGTGAGGTAAATTGCAGAAACATTGAAATTGTGCAGTAGCTTAAAAAACTATTATGAACAGCAGAAAAAAATTATCAAATCAGACAATTCTAAGTGTGTGCTACAAATTTGAAACTTTGTATAGAGTAATAGTAAAGGTTGATGCTTTCCTTTTTCATATTTAATGACAAGGAGGTTGCTGACATTTTCTTAATTCTGATCCGTTATATATGTCACATATCAAAACCTCTTACAGATACAATTCCAATTATTTCCTCATGAATCAATATACGTTATTGGGGGATAAGTCTCAGTACTATTCCTTGCCTTTTTGTTGATTTAGTACAAACTTCAGCTTTGTTAACATGGCATTTTTTGCAAGGACTGAAGTAAACTAGGAAGTAAAAATACTGGTTTAATAAGGTTTGTGATGGCATGACAAATGAAATAAAAAATAGTATACACAGAAAATGTGACTAAAGACATAATGAGGTTTTAATAAATATGCTTCGGGTTCTTTGCTCTTGGATAAAAATATGTACAATATAGAAAAGCATAATGCAGAGCAGAGCTCCTTTTCAATCTGTCACTTCAAAGTGATTGTTGTTTTATTGAGTTTTTATTTGTTTGAGCAAAGATATTGATTAGGCAATGAGAAATCTAATCATGCTTATTTTGCTGCTTGTCCAGATGTGCTGTCCACCTCAGTTTTTTGTACCTTCAGGATTGGAGGCTATTGCTGTTTTATGTGCTAGAGCACACAGATGCAAAAGCTAGCTTTGTGCAGTGTATCGAGGCTGTGCCAGAAACAATAGAACTGCTCCATTTCTTCTGACTGCTTCTGGCTTCCGGTGCTGGTGTCTGCATCCTTCAGCTTGGCTGTGTTTCTCTTTTAGACTGTTGCCCTGAACTTGGGAGATTTCTATGAAGCTATTTCCTTTGGTATCTCTTCACCAGGCTTCAGAGGACCTATTTCATAGCCTTTCTGTTTGCAAAAGAGGAATCTTTTATTTTTCTTTGGGCTTATTTTGAAACTTCATTCAAGGGATTTTGTGAGGTGGTAATTTCTATTTTTGGATTCACAAACTAATTATCTCTGTGCCTACATTTCCTGAAACAGCTGATCTGGTAGGTATTCCATGACCAGCCACGTATACTGATGATTCCTGTTTCATGTTTGTATAGGTTTTTTATAGATTTATCATCCCCAGAAACATAAATAAGAACACAAGGTTATACATCTTGACTAATTTATCTAGACAAAGAGAAAAGTAACTACCATTAGACTCCTGAAACAGAGGTGACTGTGTTCTCCTATTTATGTGTCTTAAAAATAGTATTTGAGGAAAAAACTGTGGAATTATATCACATCTCTTATTATATGCTTATCAGTTTCTTCAGATCCTTTCTTTTTGTTAGGATGCTGTTACTAATGTCTTGATAAAGTTCAGTTAGGTTATTTGAATAGATTTTGTGTTTATTTCATTGAAGCACATAACAGAAGAGTTGGTCAAATGCTGATTACTTAAACGAGGTAATAACAGTCTAGGTAAGTCCCTCTGAGCAAACTAAGCATGCATCAGCAGCACTGTTTCTTTCTTTTTAAAAAGCATGACAGGAATCACTCTTTTAAAAATAGCCTAAAATTAAGTATGCACTTTTAGGAAGTGAAAGACTAGATTTGACATCCATCAGAGCTTTAAAATTGAGAGAAAACTCCCAAGTGAATTTTTTCTATGAAATTCTCAGGACTGAAGTATAGCTCCCAAGCACAGGGTAGGCTGAAGCAATCTCTACCAATACTGCTGAGGCTGTGTCTCAGTGCAGGAGCGAATCTGAAGTTTCACAGAGTCAGTGTCAAATAAAAGGAAGCACAATTGCACAGTCCAGGGACAAGGAAAGAAAGATGAATTTCAGTCCCTGTCAGTCAGCATGATTCAGCAGATATATCTAAAGCAGACATGTCTTTCATATTGCTCATTCTTTCAGTTCTTAAGAGATGGAGAACTCATCATGGGAATTAGTTCACTGTAGCTGTCCTGGTGGAATAAACAGACATAAGCAGCTGCCTATATAGTAATTCACCATGATGCACCTTTTAGATGTATATTCTACTACCCACCTCTAACTTCCCTCTTTATGAGTCACGTTACAGGCTAGTGAGAAGATCAGTGCAGCAGCTAACCTGTTTCTTTGTGTGGGATAAGGCACAGCAGTACAAAGGAAGTTTGCACGTTCTCATTGGATGATGCAGGGAAGTGTCCGGTGTAGTGTACACTGGGCATTAGTCTAGTTAGGATAGAAAGAATATGTGGGTTCTGCATACCAAAGAACTCCTGTTTATTGCTAAAGAAATTTTGGGTTTAGGTGTCCTGAAGCTACAGGTAGTGTAAACCAGCTGAATCTAGATGTTTGAAATTAGCAATTCCTACAAACTTCAAAATAGTATGTGGAAGTGTTGCCTCCAATGAAGTTGTTTTGACAGAATGAGGATCAGAGGCCAATACGAAATAAATGCTTCGAATGCTGCAAAACACAAAAATCTGCTTTGAAGCAAGCAGCTTTAAACAAAGCTTCTAAGCTTTCTCTCAGAGACTTTACTGAACCACATGCAAAAGTACTGTATGTTTAATTACTTGATACGAAGCAAATGTAACATCTGGTAAGAACTTGCATGTTAAATCAAGTTTACTCTTTAGCATTTAAGCTATATGTTTCTGGATTATTTTTTTTTTTTCTTTTTAATTACAAGCTGAACCAGGAATACTGTGCTGAAAAATTCTCAGCATTTTGTTTGGGGGAAAAAAAAATTAAGTGAAAATTATATCAGCAAGCAAAATTTTCATTGTTTAAGCGATTTGTAGATGATATGCTTCATTGTCTGCTTTATCATTTTTATGCTTAGAGCCTTTTTGTTGTTGTTTTTGAAGGTACTGAAATTTGTTTTTACTAAGCTCATTGTTATTTTAGACCATAGTAGAAATAATATATCTGATAGGCAAGAGTGAAGCAACAAACAGTACAAAAGACTGAAATGCCTATAAAGTTCGTGCAAAAATCTTCATAAAATGTGTATTTAAATGAAGAATGACAGTTTTCTTACCCATTTTGTAGTAAATATTAAAAAATACTTTCAATTTGTGAAACCAGCCAGATACATGACTCATCAGACATATGTTCAGTGCCGCAAAAACTGAACAATGAAAGCATTTGAAACTAAGGACCAGAGTTCCTGCATTTTCAATTATTTATTGGGTAGTATATGAAGGTAATTCCTTGAAAAATTTTGATTACTCAGAGTACCAGTTTTTAGTACCAAGGATCAACAAGAGAAGCAGTGGAAACATGATCTTTTGATGCCAGCATTTGAACTGGAGTATCACAGTTTACTGTGTGTAAGGACAGCATTTTTTCAGTCTGTGGCATGACTTTAACTTAGTGTAGGCCTATCTAGACTACTGTTACTCCTTCTGTGACTCCACGTGACGCAATGAAGAGTAAGGAAAATTCAGTTCTGTAGTTTTATACTTAGCTTGTGGATCTTTGGAAGTGAGGAAGCCTTAACAGCCAGACTCTCAGGTGAGAAAGTTAAACTGGGATTTGAACCTCATATTACAAGAAGTATGGGTAGGACTTGATGAAGGATGCTGAACTACAAGGGTGATACAGGAGCAGAGAGAAAGAAAACAAGAATTGGAGAGTAGGGCTATAAGATAGGAATGGAAACTGAATAGGCTGTGCACACAGGTGAGAGGAAAAACAGATGCCCTGTGTATAAAGAATGAAAATAGAATTGGAATTCAGGAGACATCTGGGCTGGAGTTGGGACAGAGAGGGAGAAGGGCAAGAACATTAGAGAACGTGTTGGGGCTAGAAGTGGGAGGTTTGCAATAGGACAGGATAAGGCAGAATATCTGTAGCATTTAGGTTTTGTTGCAAGTTTGGCACTGAACCAAAGCACAGACATTTGTACAGATGGGAGAGTATATTCTAATTGCTCTGAAGATCTGAAATCTGGAACTGACCCAGCTGTGGACTCTGGATGATTTCACAACTTACAGGGGATTTTAACCTTTTTAAATTGAAGATAATTTCTAAAATATATCCCAAAGAGCTTTAGGTTGGTGTAAGCAAGTTTGCAAAATTAGAAAGGGTTGGTGATTCATATAATTTTGATAGAACTTCCATTGGAAGTTATATTATTTGTATTTGTGTGGCATTATTTCTTATTAACAATGTTAACACTAGTATTTGCTGCTTTTTGAATGCTTTATTTTACAAATCCATTGTCTTCTAATGAACTTCATTGTTCAATTATCTTTTTGAGTACTGCTGTACATCTCAGGTTTTGTAAATGGTATAGACAATGGTAAAAAAGAGTCTGTTAGTTAAAAAACATATTAGAGTTGCTATCTCAAGTACCCATGGGATGCTTGTAAGAAGTTGAAAATGGTAAGGGAATCTCACTTTATACATACATGATAGAAATCTTTGTTTATCAATATTAGATTAGGCTATACTGATGTGTTTTGTAGTTGATTAAAAAAAATGGTTGCCATACTTTATTTAGTATACAGGCTACATGATTTTGCCATGAAATCTTCCCATTTATTCTCATTGTATGTGGATTTTGACAAATTATTATGTCATTATCCACCATTTGCAAAAACAAACTCCTCTGACTGGAAAATCTTTAAACCATCCTTACAAACCAGAGTTTAAATCCCTCTCTGAGTATTCCCTCTTCTACTTTACTCTAGAAATAACTTTTTTGATGAGCATTGTGTCACTGCTTTAGCAAACTTCAGGCATCATTGACTGATCACCCTAATGGCACAGAGACATAATGAAGGTGAGACCTCATTCTGGATGATTCTTACACAAGGCATTTTTTTTTCCATTTGTTTTTTTTTTTTTTAATTGGCTCAGTCTGTAATTTCCCTTTCATTCCCAACCCTCATTCTTCCGTGAGATTAAAAACTCTACTCTTTCATTATATCAAGTTTGCTAAAATTTCTTGATGGAAAAAAAAATCCTGCAGACCCACATTCCACAGGTGTTTTTTTTCATAATAGTAGTATGAAAGCATAGGGTGGTTTTGTTTTCTTTTGTTTTCCCTTAGAGACCATCTAGGCAGATGAAGGAATGTGTTTCAGCACACTGTGTTACATGACTCTATACACACATGCACACACACTTGTTCTGAAATAGTAGCCAAGAAACCAGAGATACTATCTGGCCAAGTAAAAGCAAACATGACAGAGAAACTCTGAATGGTGCTATGGTGGAGGAGTTACTAGTGAGATCAACAGTGTAGTAAGGTCAAAACTGACCCTTCGTAACCTTGCCAGTACAAAACAGATCACACACATGTAAACTGCTTCAAATTTCCTACACAAAGTAAAAAATAAAAAAAAATTCTGAAGTTACTGTTCATGATTGGGTTGAGAAGCATGTTCTGAAAGCACCCAGTTGATTGAGTAGAATAATCAGAGAGCTACAGACTTCTCTGGAAAGTATAGAAGGTAGGTAGAGAGAAGTACTTACTTCTGCATTGCCTAAGCTTATGCATGTTTCCAGTGTGTAAGCTCAGTACAGCACAGATCATTGAACCTCAGACTAATTACAGGTCTGAGGCTGTTTACAGGAAGGCATTGTTGTTTATTTTGCGTCAAGGGGGAAGGTGCGACTTTATTGTTGAGAGTCAATAAATATGACTAGTAATTAAATAAATTTGTGTGTTTCATTGCATTGTTGGCTGGATGACATGTATCTTTGTGAAGACTTATTAATTTTGGAACAAAGTTTTCTTCCCAGGGTTGTAAACAATGTGAATACAAGAAAAAATTTAATGTCATGTCTGCAGCCAATCATGTTGAAAGTGTGGAGAATTCAAAAGTGCTTAAGTTTTTTTTTTGTGTCATAAAATGAAAATAGTAACAGTCAGGAAACGGTGATGAAGTACTTAAATTACCAGGACTTGAAAAGCATCCCCGAGCAAAAATGACAGAAGTAGTCGATATCTAGATAGATAACTGGCATTTAGCAGTTTGAGTGAAGTAACACTAAAAACAAGTGTCTTACTGTTGAAAAAGAAAATTGGTTTTAAAAGGAAAAATGTTTTCATGAGCTCAGTAAGCAGAACTTCCACTCTCTGCTCACGAAGCCTGTGTGAGAACAATCTCGTTCATGGGTTGGATTGTTTACATATACAGGGATATCTTCAGAGTGATTATCAGGGGCATCATAATGGCACCTGTTTGTTCTGTTCAAGTTAATTCCAGTGAAAATTACTTCCTCTTTGTGCCCTAGTAGCATTCCTACATCTGAAATCCTTGGGGAAAATATCTGAAGTAATCCCCTTGGTTTTGTTAAACACTCTCAATCCCACCTAAAGATCAGGTGCTAAGTAGGATGGAATTGTGTTGCAACTGCAATTTGACAAATGACAGCTAACATAACAACCATGCTGGGTTAGAGCAGAGGTTTCTCTGGCAATCTAACCATTTGTTGTTAAGTGGCTTCAGTGTGGGCAATACCATCTTGCATTTAATAGTTATCAAAGGATTTCTCTGCTGCAAGTTGTTAAGTATTCTCTTGAGTAAGTGTTAATTTTGAGCATCCCCAGCATCTTATGGTAAGGAATTTCACTGCTTTCCTATTTGAAGAGTAACTTACATTTGTTTTCATTCTGCATCATTAGATGCTTTCTCATTCTTCTTTTTGAAAATACAGTTGAATCCTATTTTCATTCTTCATGCCACTCATGATGTTCCAGCCCTTGTGTTTCTTCCTTTTCCTTACACCATCTCTTCCAAGCTGTAGAGTCCTAACTTGCTTAAGTTATTTATTCTGCACAGTGCAATTGTGTAAGTGTGCAATGTTGCTGGTTGTCAGAGTCCTTACTACCGTCTCTGATGCTTTGCCAGCTTTATTCCTTGTGAGGTGAGGGACTGGAATGTTTGTCAGCATTCAGTAGTGCAGGCAACAATATGGAATTGCAAAGTGACAGTGATTTCTGTGTTTTCTCTATTGCTTTTACAGTAAATCCAAAAAAGTTAGTTTTGACCAAGCTGAACCAAAGTTTTAATGGATTTATCTAGTACAATCACAAGATCTCACTCGTGAATGAAAACAGTCATCTAGGAGTTCATTGTTCTATGTACATGGTTAGGAGCATTTTTAAAACCTGTGATTTACTTTGCATATATCTCCTTAATGCTATGATTCATGAGGTTTTCTACTGTTTTTTGCATCACCCTGATTTTCTGCAGTCCAATAATTTAATATTCTGTCAGCAAACCTTTTTATGCCTCGTTTTTGAGATTGTCTGTTAAGCAGAAGGAATGAGTAAAATAGACGAGGTCCACTTCTAAGTAGAATATTATTTATCTGTCACTTATAATTACCTTTTAGCAATTTTCTCAAAATTATACTTCATTTCTGCTTTTTGAGAAGGAACTGTGGTTCTGAGTGACTGTGGAAATTAAGACACCATTGTGATCTGACGTCTTCATATGGCTGATATCCATGATATCCCCAGGGACACACCATTGATAACACTGATGTCTAATACTATTTTTCCCTATCACGTGTAACACATGGTGGTAAAGAGAGAAGACATGTCCTTAGTTATCTCTCCTATGAAAAGACTTCAGTGCATGCCCTTGTGTGCCAAAAAAGAGATTCACATTGATCTAACATTTTAAAAAGTAAGAAAAATATACTACAAGGTCATTGTCACTTGATTGCTCATTAACTACATGTTTAGAAAAGCCATAGACTGAGTTTTCCATGTACTGTGTTGCATTGTCATTATAGTATTGAATTTTCCTAACGATGTTTCAAATATGTTGCAATAGTTGCCTATTAAACTCTTCAAAATACTGTATTAATTCTTGAAATTTATGCCTGTAATGAACAGAACTAGCATATATTCTAAGTTTGCTTGGTTTTGAATCATCAAAACTTATTTTTTTCATTTTCCTTTTAGATATAGACAAATGCAGCTTGGCACAGAAAGCAAAGTAGCTGAACTTCTTCACCAAAGTAAGTTAAAGTCCTTTGAAACTGAACATGTTCAACTCCTGCAACAAGAAACAGCTAAGAATCTTTCACAGTGCCAAATGGAATGTGAGAAATATCAAAGAAAGCTGGAGGTATGTTATATAAAGAGGCATTTTGTAGGGCATTACAAAGTTGTTTTCAATTAGAATTTAAAATGCCAAAGCTTGGGGGAAAACTAACAACATAACATGGATGAATTAGTATCTCCACCAAGTTTGGCTGAAGTAGGATCAAATGACAAGGCTTACTACGTTTGATCAGTTTAATAGAAAATAAGACTTCAGAGAGAGAAAGAAGGCAAAGCAATCTCTCATGGAGGGATGTTGAAGTCAGTGAGGTGTATGTATCTGCTTGAATCACAAGGCTGCTTATGTCAGTCTGTGATAATTGTAAGGGAAAAGAGACAGTTTCACCAGAACAGTTATGGTGAATTCAGTATTATTATTTAAAACCAGGATCTGTAATAACATTGTCACATAATAAAATAATTTTTATTGATACGCAATTCTGGAACAAATTTTTACAGCTGAAAAAAGTCAAGGGGAGCATGGTGCATACTGCATTGAAAAGATCTGACCTTGCTAGTCCTAGCATGGTGGATCAGCGTTGGTCAGGTGACAGACACCCATCCAGATACTCTCATTTCTCCTCCTGAAGAGGATGGGGGTGGGGTAAATAAGTCTATAAACATGGGTTGATATAAAGATAGGGAGATCATTTACCAGTTCCTGTTGTGGGCAAAACCTGGGGAAAACTAATTTCACTTAGTACCAGTTGACACAGGTTGGGATGGTGGGAAACAGAGACAAAAACTAAAATATCTTTCCCCATCCCTTTCTCTTTTGGGTTAACTTTCCTCCATTTTTGACTCTTGTACCTCCCCCGCCCAGAGCAGTGCAGGGAGGGATGGGAAATGGGGGTCTGAGTCAGTCCCTAACAGCTCTTTTCTGCTGCTGCTTCCTCCTCATGCTTTTATCCTGCACCAGTGTGGATCCTTCATGTGCTGCTTTTTCGTTCAGGAGAAAATCTCATGCTTGGGCTCTCCGCAGGTTGCAGTGCCTTCAGGGTGTGTCCTCTATGGAACTGCAGTGTGGGCATCTGCTTCAGCGTGGGCTTTTGTGGTCTGAAGTAGGGTAACCTGCTTCACCATGGGCTGCAAGGCAAGCTCTTCTCTGGCACCTGGAGCATCTCCTCCCCTCCTTCACTCACCTTGGTGTCAGCAACATGGCTATTTCTCACATTTTTTTCCTTCATTCCTCACTGCCATGCAACATTTTTGTCCTTTATTAAATAAAGTTTTCTGAAGGTGCCACCACCTTGGATTAGAGGCACAGCCTGGGCACCTGCACTCACAATGCACCTATTTACATAGATTTGAATGATTTGGGCCTGCTTATCTCTGGAAGCTTAGAATTTATCATCTTTCAAACATATACTTCCAAAAATGTATCATATCCTGTTCACTTATTTTAGTCTTGGAAATGTGAGTATTCCGCAGAGAAAATTTACTTTAAAACAATATTCCTTCACCTGTGCAAAGTTAGTCCCAAATTCATATCACAGAGTTCTGTTTGTGAGATTTAAATGAGACTGGCAGTGTATGTTTAAAATAAATATCAAGGCACAAACTGGACAGGACAGAAGAAAGTGCCAGTTATGGCAGCCTTTGTTTTTTGAATCTTCAGGTCCCTACATTTTTAGTGCTGAACCTGCCCTAGGTTGTTTATGGAAAAGAACTATAGAGTGGAAACAGAGAGTTTTAGATAGACTGTAATTTCTTGTTTTGTCTGTATTGGGACATTCAGATCCTGGCTGATGAGGTTAGTTCTGGTCACAAGCACTGGGAGTGCCAGTTTTGCTAGACTTGGAAGTTGCTAAACAGATTTTTAATTGCACAGACATGTCTAAACTTGGAGAATGTAGTCCAATTTGAGTTATATTTTCATTTTCTTTGTGGATATTTATTTGATCTGATAATAACTTGAATACTTGGCATTCAATTCCACTAAGACTTGTGGCACTTCTTTTTCTTTTTAGAGAGACACTTTTAAACCAGTGCTCTTTCATTAAGAATGTTCTTGCAGAATTTAAATATTTGATGTCTGAAGCTTTTGCTTTCATTCCTTTTGACTGAATTTTCTTAAGGTTTTTTAATTTTCTTTCTTATATATAGCATTACTTTACTAAGGTTTTTTCCTTACCCTTCTTCAAGCATATTTGTTAATAGTGTGCTCACTAGTATCCTGTGGCTCAGCTACAGCTGCTTTGTGAACTAACTTTTGCTTTTATTTGGGGCATAGAGTAGTTTTTCTTGCTAAACTAGGAAACAGATGGTTTATATGTTGCTCAACTTAAATTTACACATTTATTTCTTCTGTGACACTAGACCAATCTTTTATATTCAAGTGGGTTGTTTCTCTAAGCACTGTGCATTCTTTAGTGGGTTTGATAGTGACTCTGGTATTACTGCTGTATACACTATGCATATATTTCTGTGTTTCGAAATCTATATTCACATGTCATTCTGAATGTTGGTGATTTTTACTTAGGAAACTAGGATTAAATTTAGCTGCAGTACCACTTGGTTGTTACCTTACCTGTTTTGGTGGGATTTTTTCTGCAAAGCATGTAGATTAGTACTTTACTTGCCAAGGGTTTTCTTATTCCAGTATGTTGTGTATTTATGTGGTCAATGATGTTTCCTATTATCAAGCACTGTATCAAACTTTAGTTATTATACAGGCCTTCATAACTTTTCCTTCTGAATATGAGGTTTTTTGTTTAAAAAACTTGATAAACTGAAATCTGAATCCTGTTAAAGCAACAAAAATAATTACGGTTATGCTATTTTGACTGCTGTGTGTGAATTTTTTTAGCTGTTACCTTGATTTTCCTGACTTACCTTTAAATTTCTTGCAGCTTTTTAGAGTCTTAAGACTTACTAAGGCCTTAGGAAACAGGTATAAGTGATATGACTCAAGAGTGTAATCTGTGCAAGATCATGTAATTGAAAAAATAACTGCTTTTTAAAGTATCTTAATCTTTTCTATGCAAAAGTTACATTAAATATTTAATATCATACTGCTACACATTTTACATGTATTATATTTTACTTCTTTCAAAAATAGCTGTAATGTTGAATCCCTGATCTTTCCATTCTTTACTCTCACAGGTCCTTACAAAGGAATTTTATAGTCTTCAGTCTTCTAGTGAAACACGAATTATAGAGCTTCAAACACAGAATTCTGAGTTTCAAGCAAGACTAGATACTTACGAAAAACTTGAAAAAGAGCTTGATGAGATAATATTACAGACAGCAGAAAGTAAGTTCTGTCACAAGGTATACTTTATCTGTAGGTGTTTTTGGCATTATGACAAGATGTCTTTTTTCTCATGGTACTTGGAAAGTAATACAGTGCCTGTCATTCTCCTTCCTTATGCCTGAGAAGTAAAAGGCAGTAATTATTTTGATAGAAAATATTAACGACAGGTTTCTAAATGTATCTGTAGATGTGTATCAGACATCCATATGTTTAAGTTTGTGTTTATTAAAAATCATCTCAATATTTCGTAACTTATTTCCTTATTCTAATAATCCATTATAATTAGATATGGTCTTTAGAATTCTGCTATTATTTAAGTATATTTTAAATATCAGGAAACCCTTGTTGTTCACAGACAAATACAGGTTTCATAATACATGATGAATGTGAATTTTTTTAATTAATTGGAAGGGGCAAAAAAGTTCTTCCTTGTGTTGTATTAATAATAATTGGACATTAAGTAATTGTGTATTGCAGCTCAGTCTGTATTGAGTACTAAGCCATGGATTAAATTCATACCTGAGTAGTCTTGAAAATTTTTGTCTCTGATTGACAAAAATAAAAATGTCTGTTCTCAAACACAGCAAAATTTCTGTAAAACCTCTTTTGATTTGATTGTCAACCTAAATGAATCTATAAAGCAAGTAATACCTAATTTGAAACTGTGACTGTAATCTTGAAGTCTTTTAGCCTGTTCATAAATAGAGTAGAACATTGTAAGATTTCAAACTAATTGAAGTCTTCTTGTCCTTTTCTCTTTCTTTGCTCCTCCAAAAAATAACCACAATTTATAATGTGTTCCAAGTAGAAGATTATTGCATAAGTTTTGTATATAAAGAATAGTATATAGCAAAATATTTATTACCCAGATGCGGTGATGTCAGGGTATTTTCAGTAATTAGACTGCACGTAGTTGATTAACTTTATACACTGCAGCTTGTACCTAGAATGACTACCCAAAGGTTCCAGTCTGACTGTAAAGTGTGTGTACATGCTTATGTTTAGTTAGTAACATGGATTTAGAAGCGTATGTATAAACTTGCCTAAGGAGTATTTATGTGTTAATAAAGAATTTTTGGATCTTACTTACATTTTTTCCAAGGAGAAGATGGAATTCAGAATGCTGGTTTTTTGTTCACACTGTATTACATTTTCTCATGCTTCTTGGGATGGCAGTAAAGATTTTGCAGAACTAAATAATTCTTAACTTCTTCTTAAGTATCTGTTTTAATTACAGTTTGCAGTCTATGCTACTATATTACTTTAAAAAATAGAAGTTTCCAAATGAACTGTTCTCTTAAAATACAATGACTTTATTTTCTGATTTCATTGGAGGAAAAAAGGTGTTACAGTTTAATATTATTTCAATATACTTTCTATTTAATAATGAACTTTCTGTTATTACAGTGTATTTGATATAGAAAATTAGCATTAATATTAGTTAAAACTAGTATCTGAGGAAAAACAAAAGAAAAAAGGGGTTTTTTTTGTTCTAAAAACTTTGAAAGGGAAGACAGATATACTTCCTCATGTGTCTCAAATTATGTCCTGATATTTGCATGTCATATATAGCTAAAGGTAGAAAAACGGTTGAAAAGAAATGTGTTCTTCAAACTGTGTGTTATGGAAAAACTTTAGTCTGTGTTTTGGGGAATATAATTTAGACTGAAGCATTGTGTGGAAGACAGAACTTTCTATGAACTTTAGCAATAATAGGAATTAATCTTCAGTCCTATGGTCACTTCTTTATATTTAAATAGCATATAATATTTTTATATTTTTTCTTCCTATTGATTCAAAAGCCTCTGCCATCTTACACTATTTGGGGATGCCAGTGGGGGTTGGGTTCTCTGGACATTTTAGTAAACTGTGTATTTGCACATGTGAGGTGGCTTTTGTCATATAAATAATGTATGTATGATTTTATGTATATATAAAATGTATCTTTTTAATTTTTCCTCTGAAAAATGTGCATGTGGAAGAGATTACTGAGTTTTTACTGTTGCTCTCCCATCATTATGCCTCACTTTTTTTAATATTGAAATTATATGAAACAGTGTATTCAGGAAACTATATAGCCACTTCTTATAGCATCTGAGTGATTTCCACATGAATAACAAAAGTAAACTTTCTTGGCATTTGTCTAATCTCCCTTTTCAGGGTAAAATCTTCACTCTGCCATTTGTTTGTTGTAGAATAGTTGCTTGATTTTTCTTTCTTCCACTGGGTAGTATCTTTCAAGGTAAAAGGTTGAACCAATCTGTATCCTCACAATGGCACTTTTTTATTGAGTAGTGTAAAAAACCTGGCATTCGTAGGTGTCCCCTGCCTTGTAAAATGTATGTTTTCCAACACAAACTCCAGGTGAAGAGCCTGGAATGTCATAAGAGAAGCACATACTGATGCAGAAAATTACCTTGACTTCATATCTACAACATTTCAATTTTTTTTTTTTTTGTGTTTGTCTTCATGGCCTAACATTTACTGGACACTTCTGACAGATATGAATTTACAGGGCAGGATCTTACTGATGTTTTTCTGCACCGTGCCACACTGAATTTGTAATCAAAAAGAAGGGTATTGACAAAGGTGGGCTAAATTACTTTTTATGTTTTCCCAAACCAGAAGTGTTTAACAGCACTGGAGAGTTCCTTGTCATATTTAAGAGAGCTCTGAAGTTCTGGTGCCTTTGTAGTGCCACATTAGTAAACTTTTTCTGTCATACTTATTGGAATTTCTATATTGTTTTTCAGGTAACTAGATATATGACTTAGCACAAGTGCTCTACAAGAGGCTTTTCTCTTTCCAAATGTGCTTTAAGAATCCTTTTTTAAAGTAGCATTACAAGGGTATTAGACAAGTGAGGACAGAAGCTTTAGCATTGTGCAAGTTGTTGAGAAGTGAAGGTATTTCTGATTTTGAGGTACTTGAGCATTAGGAAAGATGAGTCAGATAGGCCTCTTATGTCATTTCTTCAATTCGTTTCTCCTGTTCCCAGCTACTTGATTCATCAAAGCTGTTGTGTGCTGCCTGGGCTGGTGTTCACTTGTGCTCACTCCTTCTCTCCTGCCACTCCCCTTTTCTCTCCCCTTTGCCCCCTCTTCACTGTCTCTGTCTCTCTGCCCCTGCCTATAACTCACACACACTTCTTTTTTTTTCCTTTCTTTCTTTTTCTGGCCCACTTCATCTTACAGGAGAGAGGAAACACGAATTTCCCCAACTGAAATACAGAAATCTGTATACATTTTAATCTTGCTGTAATTGGGATTCCTTTTCAAAGCAATTCCAATGTGTTTAAATTCCTTAGAAATGTGTTTTCAAAAATCAATCATCTGTGGGGGCAGAGATTATTTTTTATATTTTTACTTTGTGTAAACATAAGAATCTCCTTGCCCTTCTCTGAAGATCTGTATTTACTTTCCTCAAGTGTGGTGAAATTTCTGATCACCGCAGTCTTTCAAAAATGATAGTGAGCAGCCTCACAGTGACATCAGCTTCCTCGCTGTGTCCCTTCTGGTCCCATGGACTTACTTATGTTCTGTCACTTTAAACACTCCCTGATTTTATTTTCCTCTACATCCTCATGGATGCACAGAAAATTAATTCTTTAGGAAAAAAAAAAAAAAACAATCTAGCTCTCTATTGCTGAATTAAACTTATACTATTGGTATGGGTTTTTTGACCACACCAATAGTATGAATATTCAAGACCTCTGAACAGTTTTCCTTTTTTTTCACATTGCATGTCTTACGTTAAATATAAAAATAAAAGGTATTGTAAGAAGTTAAAGAATGGCACTGTATTAATGCTATTTGTGAAAAAAATTGTTCCACTCAAGTCCAGAAGGTTGTACCACCTGAAAATTTAGCTTCTAGAAAAATGTTTTTAAGCATGTGTAGTTAAAAATAGAATTGCATAGAAGTTTATAAGTTCTTGCACTGTTGTTCAGCAGTACCTTTCTGCAATTTTTTGCAGTGGAAGATGAAGTTGAAGCTGAAAGGGTTCTATTCTCATATGGATATGGTGCTAATGTTCCTACAACAGCCAAAAGACGACTGAAGCAAAGGTAAAGAAAAGTAGCTCCTGAATTTACTTGTTCAAGATGAACTAAATGAAGATATGTGCATTATGTTTTTTCTTAGAATCCAGCCAGTTTGATTAACATAAGGAGGTTTTTTTAATTACATAATTACACATGAATAAACTGAGGACTAGGACCTATTAATGTAGTTGATGCATATGAATGAGCATATACATTTTTCTAAGTCATTTTAAGATCTCTTTTCATTGACTTTCAAAAAGATTCATTTTAATTGTATAAAACTAAGCAGCTGTAAAAACAGATTAGTTACATTGTTTACATTTATATAATAGGAAATATATTACTAATACCCTAGAAATTATTGTATTTAATGGTAAGAAAAACACATATGTCAGGAAATTAAGAAGGACAAGTATTCAGAGCATCACTGTTTCATATTTATGAATACAGGATCTGATTCCACTTACACTTTTTCAGTTTGCTCTGATTTGGCCAATTTAATAGTTTGATCAGTAGATTAAAATGACGTGTAGGGGAATTACATACCTCTTAATCATATTCATTTTAAATACTAAATGTTTATTATGCATTGTCTTTAAGAAATAATAGTGACATTTGAATGGCTCATTGTGAGCCTATGTGTTGTGGCTATGATTCACTTCTCTCTGGCATCTAGCAACAGGACAAGAGGAAATTACCTCAAGCTGTGCCATGGGAGGTTCAGGTTGAACAATTTCTCCACAGAAAGGGTTGTCCAGCATTGGAACAGACTGCCTAGAAAGATGATGGAGTCACCAGCCCAAGAAGGGTTCAAGAAACAAGTAGATGTGGTACTTAGTGCCATGGTCTGGTTGACTATATGGTGTCCAGTTGCACATTGGACTCAATGATCTTGGGGATCTTTTCCAACTTTAATGATTCTGTTACTGTGGATTTATGTATAATACTTTTAAACTGTGACCCCAGAAAAACTTTTGCTCTTGTTCAAAATTAGGATAGTGGTTCTCCTAATATTAGGCTTATTCCATGAAATTTGAGTGTGCCTACAATTTGCTCAAATGCAGAAAAGTGAGCTGCATAATTTGTACTAGTGGTAGGCTTTGACCAAAATGAGAAACTCCACCATCATTGGTGGGAACACCAAGAAGAGTATAAAGACAGGGTGAACATGTACCACAGCTTCACAGCATACGTTTCTAGCATTCAGAAGTTAAAATAGCTAGTTCTTGTTGCTAGTATTACTTTATTTAATTTGTTTTGTTTTCTTAACCCTCATCTTCTCCATGACAAAGGATATTTAATGTTGAAAGTTACTAATGAGAATTAAGGGCCAATGATACTCTGTTCCTACATTCAGCAAAGATTTATGGACCGCTTACTGTTTCTTCTGCCCTATATATTTGTTTTTCAAGTGTTGCTGGTCTGATTGTCAATCAGATTAGACCTACTGTACACCAAGTTACATATTGCTGGCTAATACAAAGATTTTATGCAGTACTTAACTATGGCATTGTTTAATTTGCTCTTTTAAGCCTCTTCAGATTGTTTCCTTGTAAGATTTCTCTTTATATAGTGCATAAAAATGAAGAAGAAAAGAATGGGGCTGTAAGAGTGTGAAAAAAACCTTCCATAAACCTGTTATGTATCTGATTTAGGAGACTGTTGAAAGTCTTGTAGCATCATTTCCTGAAAGTTCAGTTTCTCCCTCTTTTGTCAATAGTTTGGGGACTTTTCTGAGTTTCAGCTTAGATTCTTCTTTTTGCCCACCTTATTAGATTCAATTTAGATTATTTACATGTATGAGAATTCTGCTAAATCACCATTGAATTAACTTGATGATCAGTAGGCCAGGATTTCAGGTGTGTTTGAAAGACACTTTCTGAGCTTAGAAGTGACACTGTCATTCAGAATGTCATTGTTCCAAAAGGCATTGATTAATAAAGCTGATTTAATCCTTTGTAATGGTGTTGGAGACTTCATAGACTTTATCTTTTCAAATTAAAAATATTTAAAAAGCCATAGAAGTCCAGGTATGGTTTACCTGCTGTTCTGATTCAAGGAAAATGCCCATGCAGAAAATGTGTGTGATGCCTTTGGCTCCCAAAGTTTTTAAGCAAAGACTCTGTGACACCAGCCTCTGTGTTGAGAGACATTAAAGAAATGCAGGTAATTTTTCTGTTCTCTCAGATTGCTTAAGGAAAGAGAATCTATTACAAACATGAGTAATCTTCCTTCTGGAGTTCACTACCTGCTCTTTAATCCCAGACATACGGGATTCTAAATGAAGAGCTCCTTCAAGTTCACATAATGCACTTCAGTCTCTGAAACCTTGTACAAAACTCACATTTTCAAGCATAGTGCATTGTGAGGTCTGTACTTCTTTGGCTATTTGCCAGTAACAACTATTTCATTACTTTGGACATAGGCACTATATACCTGTAGTACTAAATTAAACATGCTTGGGAACACTGCAGCATCAAGACCAAGTGGCATGTAGTAGCCCATTTCCGTAAAACTAAATTCTCAGTGCAGCTGCATGTGAACGACGTATTGGCAATGATTTGCTTGCCCAGGCTAACTTCTCAGCCATGCCTAGGAACTGCTCTGAAAAGTGTTAATGAGAAAATGCAGAATACCACCAGGATGAGTCTAGTGGTTTCCTAACAATAAATTACCACATTCTTGAGCACTGCATAGTTTTCAAGTATAATTGTAATAAAAGGTTTCCAGAATAAGATATCTTTGCAGGTCAGTCCCTTTGTTTTAAGTTTAAACTGGTCAAAAAAATCTATCAACTTGAAAGATGTGTTTGTGTTGTCCTTAAATACTTGCAAATTCAGGTCAAGTACACTGAATAGTTGTATCTGGGAAAATTATGATGGGCTACATTTGTAAAGTTGCCATGGGAAGGTATCCAATATTTCAAGGTGATTCTTTTCTTTTTTGTGCTAGATGAGATCTTAACATGTCTCATATCTCCTAAATAAAAGTCTAAATCACTAGTTAGGAGAATTACATTCTGTTTTTCTTAGTTATTGTTTACACAGTCTACCACTCCTTGTAGGAGGAACTGAGAACTAGCTTCACAGTAAAAGGTATTGAAAATTGCAGGTAATTCCTCTAACAGTAGGAGATTTCTGTGTGAAAGAGTAGGTTTATAATACAGATGAAAAATATGAAGACTTCTGCTGAAGCTAAAAGTATATTCCATTTTACTGACTGGTCAAATTTTCAGAGAAACGTTTTACACTCAGCTAGCTTTACACACTGTAAGCCTCAGCTGAAGGGTAAGTATAAGCTCCCTTTCAGTATGCTTTAGATCACTTACCCTCTCGTAGAATCAAGTATTATGGTTGTGGAGTTACTCTAGAACCCTCTGGACACAATCCTGTGCAATGTGCTCTAGGATGACACTGCCTGAGCAGGGAGGTTGGATCAGATGACCCACTGTGGTCCCTTCCAATTTTACCCATTCTGTGATACTGTGATTAGTAATAGTTTGGAAGACTAGGTTAGCTGTCTGGAAGTAGGCTCTGCAGTTACTTATTGAATCTTCCCAGTACTGCCTAATGAATCTGTGCTGTTAAATTGAAGATAAACTCTTGGGTATGAAGCGTGCAAGAGATTGAGGATCTTATTTTCAACTAGGTTGTTAAATTAAGTCAATAATCCTTTCTCTTCAAAGTTAACTTGTGACTGTACGTAAGAGTTTCTTTAAAACAAATCTGACAATAACAATTATTTAGCATATTGAATGTCAGACAAAACAATTTTGCCTCTGTTTTGAAAATGATAGAATACTACATTTTTCAGTGTTCCACTACAAAATGTATATTGTGATGTGTGGGGGGTTTTTTAAGCTATTTTTTAAGGAAAAGCCTATTAGAATGATTCTGTAAAGTTGCTATAAAGGCAATACTCAGATGTAGCGTTTTGACAGTATTACTGCAACTGTGTAGTATTGGACAAATTATATAGGTAATTACAATGAATAAAATATTACAATGGCATAACTGTGGGAGTGCTATTTTAGTGCTGTTAAATTTTGTAATATTTTCATTGTTCTTCTGAATTTGACTGTGCAGCACAGTTAACAATATAGTTGATATATATTAATGTTTAAGCATTGGTTAGGAATTAAGGCAATCAAGTTCTGAATACAGAATGTATAAATGTGAGATTTTCTTTTGCGTATTTTGGAAAAAGTTCAGCTTGAGCTTGCTTTTTATTGGTACAGTGTTCACTTGGCAAGAAGATTACTGCAACTAGAAAAGCAAAACTCATTGCTTGTCAAAGATCTGGAACATCAGAAAGAACAAGTAATACAGATTTCACAAGAGGTAAATTACTGCTACACAAAAATTCAAAACAGTAGAAACTATAAACATTGCAGAACAGCTGTTCATAAAATGAAATATTTTCTAAACAGTGCTTATTATCTATTTGATGTAAAAAAAAAAATGGCCTCATAATTAACCAAAACGCTATGATAAAAATTTTCAAAGAAGTTTTTATTGCATTTTGAAACTAGTATTGAAAGAGGGATTACTTTACAAGCTAAACAAGAATGTGAGGCAGACAGGCAACATTTTGATATCTGAACAGAAAACTAGCTAGCCAGACTAGTTTGTTCTGTTTGATATTTAACTGTTTGACGAATACGTTGTTACTTTTTATGGAGCTCTTCTCTTCAATCACTTTTGAAATCATTTCTGTAAATCCTTTTCTACATTGTTCAGTTTTTGAGTTTTTGTTACAATGAGTTTAATCTAATGGTCTTTTGAAATTCTGTATATAATGCCTGAAATCACATATTACTTTGACATGGAGAACAAACATTAAACAAAACTCAGCTTGAAATGTCCCAAAATTAGGACAAACTAATTTTTTGAAGTATTTTTAAGATTGTCTTTTAACTTTCTCTTAGGAACCAAAGAACAACTATGTTTGCTATTAGATATTGCCACCATATGGAATTTCTAGGCTTACAGTTTCAGAAATGTGGTTTGACAGTTTGATTTTTAAAGTCATGGTAATTGTAAATTAGGATTACTACACCCAAGCACTTCACAGTGCAAATACTTGAATTTTCTACATATTTTTAAAATACNTTTTTTGGCAGCTTGGCAGAGCAAATTCTTTGTTGAACCAAGCACAACAGCCATACAAATATCTCATTGAAACTGTACAACAGAGAGATTCTCAAATAAGTCTACAGAAAGAACATATTGCACAACTTGAAAAAGATGTCAGGTAATTAATATACTTTCTTTTTTTACTTTGTCTTGAAGTGAAAGTAAAATTACTTAGGTGTTTATCATTAGAAAAAAAATTATAGTATTGGCCACGAAGTGGGAGATGTTAACACTCCATTACTGATGAATTCCAGTCCTTATGCTGGAACTCTAAAATCTGGGATTTCACTCATAATGTCAGAAAAAGGGGCTTTAGGTTTGGAAAAGCAGCTATGACAGTCAGGTTTAAAGTGAGTTTGGAGTTGAGAAGAGCTCCTATGAAGCAGAGGGAAAGTTCAGTAGAGTAAAAGGAAAGAATGACACATCAGGTATACAAAAGTGAAAATAAAGAAATAAAGTCAGAGAAAAATAATAGACTAGTCCACCAGCAAAGAGTATTTCAGGCATAAGTAGAACTTATTCTCTAGTGGGTACTCTCTGATTTGCTGTTATATCTGTCAGAACTATCTCACCACTGAGCAACTTTCCAGCATCACACAGTTTTAGATTATGTTATTAAGAAAACGTCTTTCATTATTCACATAGTAGTCCAAAAGTCTCTCAAAAGCTAGAAGGGAAAGGAAGTAAATAGATGAGATAATTTTTGAAAGTGTATGTTTCATGCTTTAAAATATGTAAGAGCTTAAATGCATTATTAACATTGANGATATTGCCACCATATGGAATTTCTAGGCTTACAGTTTCAGAAATGTGGTTTGACAGTTTGATTTTTAAAGTCATGGTAATTGTAAATTAGGATTACTACACCCAAGCACTTCACAGTGCAAATACTTGAATTTTCTACATATTTTTAAAATACGAATTTTATGTATTTTATTTGTATATCTATGATTATATATAGTATTTCAATTAAAGATACATGAATAGTGAAGTGGGGTTTTTTTTAACCAATACTACAATTTGTTATGTGTCCTTAGGTATATCATAGTAATTTGTATTTGACTAAAACATGTTCTTTCAAATCTTTACTTGAAGACAGATCTTCAATTTCTGAGCTCAAAATTCCATTGTAATAGTATACTGTTTTTAAAAAGTCACCGCTCAATAACACCACAAACAGGTATTGACTGTACTTATTTTTTCAGTCAATGGAATCTATTTCA
>VXBX01000122.1:237257-286230 GCA_013400415.1 Scytalopus superciliaris | reverse complement strand
TCAGGTTTAAAGTGAGTTTGGAGTTGAGAAGAGCTCCTATGAAGCAGAGGGAAAGTTCAGTAGAGTAAAAGGAAAGAATGACACATCAGGTATACAAAAGTGAAAATAAAGAAATAAAGTCAGAGAAAAATAATAGACTAGTCCACCAGCAAAGAGTATTTCAGGCATAAGTAGAACTTATTCTCTAGTGGGTACTCTCTGATTTGCTGTTATATCTGTCAGAACTATCTCACCACTGAGCAACTTTCCAGCATCACACAGTTTTAGATTATGTTATTAAGAAAACGTCTTTCATTATTCACATAGTAGTCCAAAAGTCTCTCAAAAGCTAGAAGGGAAAGGAAGTAAATAGATGAGATAATTTTTGAAAGTGTATGTTTCATGCTTTAAAATATGTAAGAGCTTAAATGCATTATTAACATTGATTCTCTGGAGTTTATATGGCTCATTGCAAATAATTTGTATGCCCAGATATTCTTCCTAAATTTAGTCTACAAATTAGGGTCCCTAAATTAGGGACTTAGGTCAACTTTCCTTAGTAGTTCATGGTGGAAGTGACATCTCCAAGAAGCAACTGAGTGAGTCATTTCCTAGAGATGCCTGTTACTTTCCATTAACTGTAAAGGGAACTTTTCATCTTAAAGTGCCTCAGGTTAAGGAAGAAAATGGATCTTTGCCACAGTGTGACCATTCATGGTAAACATACCAGCAGTACTCTACTGTGGGGACTTGGGGTGTGCTCACCACTAGTCTGTGTTTCTGTAAAGGAAAGTGTGGTCTGGCAAAAAAATATCGTAGAAAAAAAAAAGTAACATTTTTTATATAAATATTTTGGTAGGAGGTTTTTTTCCTTTAGTTTTCAATATTCCTTGTAAACTAAAAACAGCTATTACTCCCCAATCACAAGTTGGGCTAGTTTCATAGGCCAGTGAAATTCTTGGAAAGAGTGTAATGTCTTAGAGCTTTTGGTACAATTAGTAGTCCATAATTTTGCTATTCATAAATCCGTATTTAAAACAAAGGTCCTAAATTGCTGGTATTCTCTGGCACACAAGAGAAATCATAATCTGGTATAAATTGATAATATTGGTCCTTTGCCTTCCCAGAGTGAGAGGAAGGTTAGAGGAAGGGATTTCTAACCAGAGAACCATTACATTCAAGCAATCTTTTGTGATGAGGATAACCTTTTGGAATCTGCTGATGACAGTTTTAAATTAAAATATCCCTTAGGTGATTTCAGATTACTTTGTGGACAAGTCTAACTCCCAGCTATTCCAGAACTGAATCAGAATGGGATTTAAGTAAATTAATGATAATCCCTACCAAATATACGCCAAGTGAAGCTCTGCTGGATGAAAAGATTTAGCCCACTATTCCTATCCCTCTTAGTTTATTAAACAGCATTTTGTTGGTTTGTATGTGGAATATTTTTGAGAGGATGAGTTCAGAGAATTAATGCTCCTCAAGGAGAGCCCTAAATTCTGAAGATAATGTTGGTGCTATTAGAAAAGCATTAGTGAAAATACTAAACATGGTTTATGAAGCCTGGTTTCTCAGTACATCAGAGTTGAGGGAAGATTTTAGCATTTGTAAAACCCTGTCAAAAAGAAATTGTTCTTTCAACTATTATAATTAATAGTTAATATTGCAATTCTGCAGCAGCCTCACTAAATTGAGGTTTAATTTCTGCTACAATTACACAAAGTACATTATTTTTTTAAAATTTTAAATATATAAGTGCATTAGTTTTGTTTCTAAAAAGCAACTTCACAAGTGCCAGCTAACAGAAAAATAGTGTTCAAATTCTTGTTTTCTGACAGATCTTTAAAAATACTAGTGATTTTTTTTAAATGTATTTTTTAATCTTATTTTTGAGACAAATTAATGTCATGTTGATATGCCTGCACCTTCCTAATCAAGACCAAATAGGTAGCTTTATCCTTACAACTGCCCTATGCTTGATCATGATTTTCCTTCTTCTTGTTTAGTGTGCAGAATCTGGTGGAGGAATATTCTTTTTCCGTTGTATTTTTGTCATCTGCTCATCAAGATGGTTCTGCATTATGTCATGGATTCCCTAAGCAGGGCAGTCACATCTGTGTTATCAGTGCCAGTGTTCCCTATCACATCTCACTTAATTTGAATGTAGAGGTATCAGCAAGGACTAATTTGCAAGTGAATTTACTTTTTGAGTCTTAATCCATAATTGGCTCCTGTATGCAGCGATCATGGCCAATAAATCTTTTTAGAACATGCTCCTGGGGTGACTAGGTTCCAGCAGATTTCCCAAGATGATGAGTCAGTACTTTCTTGCAACCTGATAAATGTTTTGCAGCAACATATGGCAATTTGTATTTCTATGTCTATTGAGAAGTTTCGTGGCTGCTACTGAATGTGAGTTTGGTTCTGTGATGAAATAGACCATCTTGTTGAAATCAGCTCAAGAGGAAGGCAACTATGAGGAAGGCTATCTATGACAAAAATCTCATTTTAGATATTCTTGGGCCATATCTCTACCAATTTTTCACAAAATTGCCTCAAGTCACTTATAATGAGGTCCCTTAAAAAGCAACAGATGTGTTCAGGATTCTCCACACTCAGAATTGTATTAAGGTTTCATTTCTGACAGCAGTTATTTCTGCAAGAGGAATGGGACAGATTCAGGCAGATCATTTTGATATAATATTTTTGAGAAGTTCTGCAGATCCATCTAAGTTTCTTTTCAACATGGTCTTCAAAGTTCACTTCAGCTGGAGCTGCTTACATACCTTCATCCTTAAGTGTCATACCTCTAAAGCTAAGGCTGTCTTTCAGACTTTTCATTTCAAAATGTCTGCCTCACTTGGAAGGACTGTTTACATAGTGCTCACGGTTGCTTGTGTCAATAGCTGTCAAACTGAATCATAGGATGGTTTGGATTGGAAGGGACATCTAAAGATCATCTAGTTCCACCCCTCTGCTATGGGTAAGGACATATTCCACTTAGACCAGATTACTCAAATCCCCATCCAACTTCTCATTGAAAGGAAAGGAATAGTCAAAATACTTACCAGACAGAATTAAGGTCTTAAAGTAGTATATTCTACCAGAGCTGGAGGTAGTTCGGTGGCTTGCTGAGAAGTATGTCTGTTCTGGACATCTTCCACACAGCTCTGTGGGTCTCCACTAAGAGTTGCACCAGCTGTTGTAGTTGGAGTAAATGCTTAGCTGAGCAGTTGTCATTGCTGTTAGTTATTTGCGTGAGCAGCTTAGGGACCCATCGCCAGGTTATTAGAGGTGTGGTGATGTCACTGCTTATATTCAATGTGAAGGCACAAGTGTATGACCACTCAAAGAGAAAAAGAGAGGTCATTAGGGGTAATGGAGTCTCTGTCAAGTGTTGCCCACACACACCTAATGTTCACTACCACCCTCATTCTCATACCCTTACAATACTCCCGGCCAGGTCATGGACTGTGCTGCCCCTTGGCCTTGAAGAGAACTGGGGTGGCTCTAGGAGCAGAACACTTTGTGTGCTTGTGCACTGAGCCATGAACATGCATATAAGCTTCAGATACAAAACCTGTGGTCCAGAGTGACAGAGCATCTGCAGCATGAATTTATAGGTGGTCTGCATATCTCAAAATACTCTGTTAAGTAACTTCTTATTTACGTTAGACCACATAGCACTCTTATTAATAAAAGTAAATAGCGATGGTTAATAAGAGCAGTGCTATGTGTGAGGATGGCTCCTTGCTCCTATAAAGAAATCTCTCTAGCATACAGTTCTTGACCCAGAAACGAAAATAACACATTTAGTATTCCTTTGAAAAGAAATGCTTGTAACTGTGTCATACTGTGGGAAAACAAATCTCTGAATTTCATTCTTATGTGTGTAGTGAAGTAATTGTAGTTTTAGTACATAATTTTCTGCTAAAAACATTTAGGTTTATAAATAACTGGAGACATGAAACAGGACTTCATTCATAAAGAGAGGATATTTATTTTAAATGCAGTTACTCGAATTTCTCAGTACCAGTGACTGGGTTTAAAAGAGGTTCACTTAGCCAAAAGCACTCCTCCAAAGCCTTAACTGTGTGGCAAATCTAGAAGCCACATAAGGATTTTGCTCACTAAGAAGCTTTGTACTGAAATGTTCCTTACCTAAACATGTTGGGTTCTCTAATTGCCATGCAAACATAAAGCTCAGCATACAGTGTTAGATGACTTTTTCCCATCACAGA
This sequence comes from Scytalopus superciliaris, assembly GCA_013400415.1. NCBI lineage: Eukaryota > Metazoa > Chordata > Aves > Passeriformes > Rhinocryptidae > Scytalopus > Scytalopus superciliaris. Next base: position 282,007 of record VXBX01000122.1, on the reverse strand, counting down.
GTAGGCAATGAGCTTTTTATGAGAACATTACCATTCTGTGAAATATGCATCATTTATTCCAACACTATTTCAGTTTACCTGAGAAATGGTCCAAGCAAAATTTGTAGAAATATGCCCTTTTCTCTACATTTTCTGACCTGTAGTACATCTTTTAAAAAGTTGCTTGGGGGTTGTTGTTTTGGGGTTTTTTTCACAATTTGAAAGAGTAATTTCAATTTGGACACTTCAGGGATGTTTTTAAGCCTCCTGAACCATTCCAATTAAAATCATTAAGCAATACTCTCCTAAATATGACCTGTGGTTATTTGGCTGAACAATGAGAGAGCACTAATTTGTCATGTATTTGCTCTTCTAAAGAACTTTTATTTGCAAAACTTTTTATATTTCCCTTTCTAACTACATGACTTAAAAACAAAATTTTACTTAGACTAGTAATTATCTCTCTGCTCTGAGCTATACATCTGTAATCTGCAGAGAAGGGGTAGCTTCACTATGTGACTACATTATATATTCCATTTCATGTACAAAATCTTCACATATACTATTTGTGTTTGATTTTTTTGATGGTAATGTTTTTATCTGAGCATAAAATTCAAAATAATATTTCAAGATTGGCCTATTCAAGTTCATGCTGTAAGGGGAAATTAACAGAAAGGCCCAGTCCTTACTTCTTACAGCATTTGGAGTGCACAGTTCACTTAAAAAGAAACTTTAGTTTATTTAGTGCGTCCACTATTCAAAATATCTAATGATACAAGCTTCTGAACAGGATAGGAACTAGTATATTTAAACTTAAGTATTAAGATGGCTTAATTGCCCAAATTGAGAAGGATCTATAAATCTGAAACTGGGAAATGTTAGTATCCATTCTCCAGAAAAATGGTGTAACCTAAAAATGTCTTACTTACTGATATCCAGGCTACCTTGGCTTTAGATCTGGAGTGAAGCAAAACAAAACAAGCCAGTGGTTGCTATGAGCAACATGTATGTATATGACAAGTATTGTGTGGTAAGTCCTGTATTCCTGGTACCAGGATTCATACCTGGCTAAGCTTTAAAAGCATGATGCAATGAAACTGAACATCCTCCCAGACATTTTGGTTTCTTCTAGAAAAGCACGCAGGAAAAGCAGGAGCTGCGCTGCTCTTCACTTAGTTCTCCATCCTGGACTTTTGGGGCTACATGTCACAAAGGACACCTTCTCCCACACTCAGGGTGAGGCAATCAGTGACCAGGACTTTGGAGCACAGCATGGTCTACACTTGGTCAAGAAGATCCTCTCTTCAGATAGAAGTTATAACCCTTGAGCTCCAGTGTGAGAATCTGGTTTGTGTAGACTCATACATTGTGGTTTCAGAATCACAGCAAGACAGTTAAGACACTGTCACCAAATGGAGCACTCTCATCTGTCTTCAGCTGTGGGTCTCCACTGAACATGGTAAATCCAGTTGTTTTGGTGATCCATGTGAAAAATAACCTTTAAAAAGGCTCCAACTTCCATCCAGATTAGTGAAGGGGCCTACTTAATGTGGTCACAAATTTTCTAGTACGAACACAAAGAGTAAGTTACCAGTATGTGGTAACGGAAGGATGATCTTTCAGCAACAGTTTTCACTGAGGTAATCTGAAACAAATTGCAAAGCTGCTCTCTGATTTGTTACACTGCCATTTAAAACTGGATCAGGTTAAACTGCTCTTTGATGGAAGTGTACAGTAGTTTAAAGCTAGACCTTCTTTGCTGATATCTAAGATGCTAGTTCAGAAAATTCTCAAACTAGGGTCAGTCTTCTTCCCAGAATGGAACTTTTGAAGGTATTTCTGCTTTACTTAGTCATTACAGCTATGAATATATTCATCATTCTCTCTGGTAACTGCTTTCTTGCTCTGTTAAATGTGTATTTGCCTCTTTAGAAGTATTCTTTCGGAAGTACAGGATTTATTCTCTTCTGCCTGCAATGATGAAAAAGCAGAAGCATTGCAAAACTACTAAATCTAAAGTCTGCACATGCTTTGGTAATTCTATATTAATATGTATAACAGAAAACACATCAAGTGCTACTAAATTACGTAGATTTTATGTCCTGTATTTGACTATAAACAAATTTAGAACTGCTCCACATGAATCTGTTATGCCCTATTGTTTAGAATGTATAACTAGTATAAGCATAATAGGTTCTGTTCTGTAGATGAAACTGAACCTTGAACATGAACTTCTGGTTTAGTCATGAACAGTGATGTTTATGCTTATTCAGTACACTACTTAGGTCATAGAGAAACTTTTATTATTGCTTCTCTAACAAGTTTGTGAGGCTCTAGAAGGATTCGTATATATACTTAGAAAATACAGAAATCCAGGAGAAGGTGACATACTGGAACTTGCAACACATGAACCCAGGCAAAAAAGTAGTTACAGCAATTTCATCATGATTAAAAGTGTGACAGAAAACAAAACCCTTAAAAATATTAAAATATCTTTATAGTTTTTCATAAATGTTATTGCTTTCCTTTTAAATAGCTGAAACAACTTAGCAGTTTGGCAAAAGCATACATTTTTGTCTGAGAATTAATGAATGCTTAGAAGGAATTGACACTCCTAATTTACAATACAGGGCTTGCAAGGAACTGCCAGAAAATCTCTGGGGCAAAGGATGATGTTGTTTATTTGAAACAAGCGGATGATACACGGCCAATTAAAGATTGATTTATTTTGTGGATCATTTCTGGATCAAATACTGGAAATATTAAATAATCTGTGTTTGCAACATATGTAATTGCTCTATTCCATTTATAAAATTTTAATGCATTTGCTTTTGAACTCCTGACCTGTATTCAGTATTACATATTCGCACTCCATATGCAGTATTGCATTTTTCATAGTTGTTGATTTATGCTGCAGTTTATAGTGTACAACCTATTAGTTAAGTCATGTTAATGGCATATATAACATTGGTCTTACAAGAAAATCTCTGTGGCTGTTTTAACAAACTAGATTATATATGGTGTTATGCAGGCATCAGTCTGAAGTTTATTGTTAGAAACTGATGTTGGGTCTAAATATGAAAATACATTTAGTTATAATAGAACTGCTGCCCAGAATCACAATGTGTATGCTACACATTTGAAATGTTCATATTGTATAACTACAAAAACAAAGAACAATTACAGTTAAACTTGACATTGTGCTATTAAAACATGCCTTCATGCTAAAACAGTTTTCATACTTGGTTCATAAGACAAACTTGATGCTATGCATTATCCTGGAATAAAAAATAAAAAAAATACATTTACAGCTTTTGCAGAAACTACACAGCTAAAAGGGGGAGAGATGAATGTTCTTCCTTGTATTTACTATTTTCAGAATTCTAAATACTGAAGGAGGTGATATTGAGAATACTGAGAACAGTGTGTGCTTCTACTAGTGATGAATACAACAAAGAAATCCACGTGTTGATGTAGAAGTGTAGATATAAGGAGCCTTACTTTGCCTATAAAATAAGCTCATTTTCCCTAGAAGAAACCAAGATACAATAATAAAATGTTCTGATAATTTAAATGACCCTTCAGAGAAAAAAAATAAACAAAAAAAAACCATTTTATGAAAGGCATCAGTCGTTTTCCTGATTGACTAAAATAGGATTTTGTGTGTATCGGTACATTACATTTATAAAAATTTCAGTGCTTGAATATAGAGAAGAATCATTAGATACAATTTTTCAAGCAGACTTCTATTGTTGTCAGTATTTAGCTTTAGAAAATGCATGTTTCAGTCAGAATACGAGATTAAAAGAGATTATTTGTTGCTATTACTGCATTTCCTATCCTCTTTTTACCAGTCTTTTAAACAAAGAAAAGGCAGCTTTGCTGCGTGTCAAGAATCAAATGGCAGCAGATTTGGAGAGACTTCTAAATGACCGTGAGGTAAGCTTCCTCTTTTAGCATTACTACCATAAGTGCACTTTTTCTTTCCTGGTCCTTAAACCATGGAGAAAATCATGGGGTTTTTTGTCTGTGTCATTTTCAGAAACTCAGGTGATTGTGTCTGTCAGGTATTCTGGAAGGTCTCCATTGCTAAATTCTCTCTGATGATTTAATCTCTTTGTCCTTTTTTTTCTTTTGCAACCTACAGAAATGCATTGCAATGTGTGTAGCATTTTCAAGCATTTAACAGGTATCTAGATAAAGATGATGAAATTGATGAATTTGTAATCTGTATGTGTCACAGTATGCCCGAGGATCCCTCCCTGCTCCCCAATCCTTGCGACCAAAAACCTGGACCAAAACATTGCACAATTCATTTCCAGTGTATTCATTTGAATTTCTTTTCAACTCCAAAATAGGGGTTGGGGAGAGGAAATGGAACAGTAGTTACACAGGTTTCATTTTGACAAGAGTCAGGGTAATTTTTTATGTACTTACCGAACTTTCATCCAAGCAAGGAGTCAAGGTGCTACTGGCCTGGAATACACTCTCAGGTCTAAAAGGATGCAAAATAGTGCCATTTCCACATAAATGTTCCGTAAAGGAAGCCCTGAAGGGCTTTTGTCAAGATTTTTGTCCAAACAATATTAAGAGACTTACATGCTGTGGAGTATGAGAGAAAATGTTTTTGCAGATTAAACGTCTGAAACAAAGGATAGAAATAAATTAGATTTACTTAAGGGGTCTGAAAAAGGCTGAATAGTATCACAGAAATTTATCTGAAGCTACAGAGTACTGAAGATACAAAACCAAAAGGTGCCCACGGGCAGCTGTTAGATCATCTCCCAGAGCTGCTGAATGATTTGCAAGGATTTGAAGAGAAAGTACATTAACAAATCAAGAACTATGAATATGAGGAAAAGCAGCACAGTTATAAATACAGTGATAGGATCTAACTACCCAGTTACCTGTTCAGAAAGTGATCATCCTAGAGTCATTATATCAGTAGTTCTTTGACAGTATCCTTTCAGTTCTCTTCCTGGTAAGAGAGAAGATGGGGTGATTCCTTTCAAGGAACCTACAACTCCCCTAAATTATCCTGTCAGAGATTGATTGCATTATCACTCATTCTTAATACATTATTTTCATAGAAAACTGACTATCCATGTACCTCTTGAAGTCCTCTCACTCCACCTCCTCTACTTTTCATCCTATTCCCCAAATTCCCTTCTTAGATCAGTAAACGAAAACTCGTATCATCAATTGGTCCAAACCAGTTTGTCTCTCCTGACTCCTTACAAAACTATTTCTTAGGACCAAAAGAAAACAATTTTACTGACAGCTGAGTCTAAGTGAGCCTCAACTTAAGTGAAAACTGTACTAATTCTGTTCCCTGAGTGCAGAACTCAAGTATGAAACAATCACCCTAAAAGTAAAAGAAAACAAGTTCTTAAATCATGTAATTTCTATGCTGAATTGCAGTGTATGTTTGCCTGACGCAATTTCCTCGTAGAATAGTTTTTGCCATTAACTCTCTGAATTGATTGAAGTACTTGTGAAGTTCCATGCATAAGAGATTAAAATAGTCCAATTCCAGAAGAGAGTGATTGAATATACTTCTCCAAACTGCAGGTGTCATTGACCTAGCAGGAACATCTGTAGGTGCGTCAGAAGTCATCATTCAATAACTCTTATTTCTGATGTCTGTATCCACATTGTATATTTAAATATTTAGTTCAAGATGAAGGCAAATACTTGATTTCAGTTGTATTTCGGTTGGCTTTTTTCTTCTTGTTTTTTGTGGGATTATTTTGTGATTTATTTATATGAAACGCACTGGTCTCTCTTAATGAAACTGTGGAAAAAGGGAAACATTGTACTCATCTTTAAAAAGGGTAAGGAAGGATCCAGAGCTGTCAGCCTCACCTCTGTGCCTGGGAAGATCTTGGAACAGATCCTCCTAGAAGCTGTGCTAAGGCACATGGAGGACAGGGAGGTGATCCTGGACAGCCAGCACAGTTTCACCAAGAGCAAGTCCTGCATGACCAACCTGTTGGCCTTCTGTGATGGAGTGACTCTGTTAGTGGACAAGGGAAGGGCTACAGATGTCACTTATCTGAACTTCTGTAAAGCCTTTGACACGGTCCCCCACAACATCCTGCTCTGAACTAGTGAGAGATAGATTTGATGGGGGACTGTTAAGTGTGAAAGAAATTGGTTGGATGGTCACATCCAGAGGGTAATGGTCAATGAAGAGTCCTTATGGACATCAGTGACAAGTGGTGTCTCTCAGGGGTCCGTATTGAGACCAGTGGTATTTAATGTCTTTGTTAATTATAAACAAAGGGATCAAGTGCACCCTCAGCAAATTTGCTGATGACACCAATCTGAGTGGTGCAGTTGACAGACCTGAAGGATGGAGTGCCTTCCAGAGGGACGTGGACAAGCTTCAGAAGTGGACCCATGGGAATTTCATGGTGTTTAACAAGGCCAAGTACAAGGTGCTGCACCTGGGTAATGCCAGCCCTTGCTATCTATATAGGCTGGGGGATGAACAGATCGAGAGCAGCCTTGCTGAGAAGGACTTGGGAGTGCTGGTGGATGAGAGGCTGGACATGACCCAGCAGTGTGCACTTGCAGCCCAGAAAGGCAGTTGTATCCTGGACTGCACCAAAAGCAGCATGGCCAGCAGGTTGAGGGAAGTGATTCTGCCCCTCTGCTCTGCTCTGGTGAGACCCCACCTGGAGCACTGCATTCAGCTCTGGGGTCCCCAGCACAGAAGGGACATTGACCTATTGGAGTGAGTGCAAAGGAAGGACACCAAGATGATTTGAGGGATGGAGCAACTACCCTATGAGGGAAGGCTGAGAGAATTGGGATTGTTCAGCCTGGAAAAGAGAAGGTGTTGGGGTGACCCATTTGTGGCGTCTCAATACCTGAAAGAAGCCAGCAAGAAAGATGGAGAGAGACTTCATAAGGGCATTCATAGGATAAGGGACAATGGCTTCAAACTGAGAGTAGGTTTAGATTAGGTATTGGAAGAAAGCCTTTACTGCGGGAGTGTTGAGGCACTGGAACAGGTTGCCCAGAGAGGCTGTGGATGCCCCGTCCGTGGAAGTGTCATGGCCTGGTTGGATAGGGCTTTGAACATTCCACTCTCATGGAAGGTGTCCCTGCCCCTGGCAGGGGCCTTGAAACTAGATGATCCCTTCCAACCCAGATCATTCCATGATTTAAACATTTCTAGATAATTGATAAGCCCTATGATTATATTCATGCTTTATCATGTTCTTAGATTAATGATATGAAAAAATACTCTGAGGAAACACAACTTAGTTATATGAACATGTAGTGGATTTTTTGAATTTCCAATGATAGGCCTTTGGCAGGCTGATTTCAAATTAATTTCTTTCAAAATTTCCTGTTCCTACTCCTCTCCCGATTAGGGCTGCTGCCAAATAGTTATGCTCTCAAAGTAGTTACGCCTTGGGTGCCTAGTTTTAGTAGTGCCCTATCAACAAGCATGCATTGCAGCTGGCTACAAACAGTAGAAAGTGATAAAGAAAGGTAAAATTTAGCAATGTTTCCTAAGAAAGCTATAAAAATTCTAACTCAAAGCTATGCAACATTGTTTACATCCAAACATTAGCCCCTATATGTACCCTATAAGCAGTTTGCTTCTTTGTGTCATTTCACCACTTAAACTTTTCAAACTGTGTAAAATGATCAGGAAAGGCTTGATTAAAACAGAAAGCAAATACTTGAGTCTGAAACAGACTTCATCTTCAGTGTTCAAGAAAATGTTTGAATTGAGCAAATATTTCCAAAATTTTTATTGTGTTTTCAAATTTCTATTTACATCTGCTAAAAATAGGCCATATTAGTCATACTGATTTTGCCAAACAGTGATAATGTTTTTTAAAGACACCTATGCAGAAAGGGATATAAATACTGGAAAAGAAACATTAAAAGTCATATATTTGAGGGAGGAAAATTATACAATGCCAGTACAATGCACAAAAAGATCCCCTAAGAAACAAAAGATAAATTAAAATGTGTGGAAATAACAAGTAGTTTTTTGTGTATATGTTTAAGTTCTGTCATTTCTGTTTATTCCTAGTGCAGCCTCTTTTTTTTACTTTTAATACAAATTTCTTCCATTAGTTTTACAGTCTATGAATTTCTCTAAAAGGCAAATATCTCGTGTTTTGAAATCTTTGTACAGGATAGGGCAACTTAGTTTATAGTGAATTAGTCTTCAACTATATTTTTTGCCATCATAATAAAAAAGTTAAATTTGCAATAAGATCACAATTTTCCACTAATTATCCTTGCTAACGGAAATAAAACATACACATTTTCTCAGGTTAGTAAAGGTAACTGCATTTAAACAAGGTGTGTGTTTTTAAATAAAATTGACATGCAACCTGTAAATACAGATTTATGCAATTTGAAAAAATATATGAATTATGGGTTTATGTGTTCTGTTCATGCTATCATGTAAAATGGTTACTATCAGCCTCGTTTAGTCATTACACATACTAAACTGTCATGTCTTGTTAGGAATTATCTTGTTGCCTTCATGTTTGCAAGTAAAAACATTTGAATTCTTGAATAGATAAACCCAAGATATTCATAGTTAACATAAAATGAAGTTTAGGTATGCTAAAAGTACGAGCAAAATGCCAGAACAATGTTAATGCTGTCTTCCAACAACATGTTTCAATAAGTGTACAATTTTTACTTGAGGTATTCCAGCCTGTGTGGTCTCAGACTGTATGAATTTTTTTAATGGAATGTTAGAGTTTGAGGGGTTGGGGGGTTTTTTATCTCTTTGTGATATCAGCTGGATTCATAATGTTGCTTTGGAGGGAATTTCAGCCTGTTACACGCTTTTTTTTAAAAAGAACTTACATTCATGAGTAATCTTTTCTTTTCACAGATTTTAATTTTGGAAGAAAAAAGTTAAACTTTGAATCTTGGAAGAATTTATATAGGACTCTTACATGAGCTCTTTTATTACAGGAAAAAATGACACTAGATATTAATGTAATAAAATAGTTCATTATTTCAAATTATGTAGACATTTAATTTTATGATGATTATTATATTTTGCTGTTGGAAATCAAAGTGAAAACTAGTCATTTGAACAGTACAAAGTCTTAAAAGTTTGTGTCCACCATGAAGGAGAAAAATGAAAGCCTTTTTTTTTTTCCCAGCTATATTCTTGGCCCAAATTCTAAATTGTTTCTTGGCCTGCTACTTCCTTTTTTTCTAAATTAATTAGTAAATGAATGTGGAAAACGTCTTAATCTAGATTTTTCATGTAGATCACTGAGAATCAGCTGGTAGGATGAAATTTCTTCTTCATATGGATAAATGCAAACTTTCCTGTTTGAGAGGGAGCTCAGTGCCATTATTGTGAATGATCAGTATCCAGGATCATGCTGAGATTATGTTCTTAGGGTTCATAATAAAGCCTTCCCTGTGCCACTGTCTGTGGTTTTTTTTTAATCAGCTGAACTTCACACTTCTGATGCTCTAACTAGAATAACCAAACCACACCAAAAGAAAAAAACCCTAAGTGGTAGTCTTGATTCTTCCCACTAACTAAACAACTAACTGGACCTCTTGCCCCAGAGTTGAACCCTTGTTGTCCTAGAGTATTTGTATTTGTATAGACAGGGAAACGTGGGTAAAAAGGGTGTTCCTTCACAGCAGAAATCAAGATGAAATTATACGTTGTTCATGAGTTGGCGCCATAGCTGTAACACTGCCGTGCCTCTGTGCTCCTGATTCTCCTCCCTCCTCCTCTTGCACCAGCTCTGGCACATCTCTAATGCTATATTAGGACCATTCAAATCACTGAACAGAAACCTAACCTGGCCAAAAAAGGAAAGCTGCAAAAGGGAATGGCTGGCTGTTAGGTTAGCTGTTTGAATCACCTTTGGAAAGAGTCCAGCAAGGAAAAAAGCAAGTAAAAATATTTGTGTCAATATTAGTTGCCTGTGATAAAGAGGGCATTTTGAGTCCGAAACTGTAGAGTATAGCACACCAGCTTCTGTGCTATGCTTTATCTGCATCCAGACTTTATCCTGTTGTGAATATAATGGGAATGTATAACTTGAAGGCACTGAAGTACAGTTCTCTGTTAAGTGCTAAATTTAAGTGGGAGGAATCCACTAAATCTTTTTTAGTTGAAGCTCTTGATCCATGATTCCTTTTATCTAGTTTGTTGGATTTTTTTTTTTTCCCAACAGTCAACCTTTGACTGAAAGAAATATTTACCATGAGCTCTGTGATCTTGGCAATTCCATTGCCTTTCATGCTTGATGCAGTTGTTAGTATTTTGTAACATCAGAAGTGCAATTCGAGACTTTATCCATTGGCTTTCGAACTTCAGATGAAAACTTGGAAGGGCAGTCTGTCAGCACTCAGATATTTGGCAAAAAGTTTTAGTAATAATTTCCTGAGGTTACATTTAAGAGGTTATAAATTTGCTATGCTTTGATGTATAGCATTGTAGTATTTCTTCAGATATTTAAGATGCAGATGTGTCATAGTAAAGAAAACTAATAATGTGCACAGTTAAATCTATTTTAGCTTTTCCAATTCAAAGTCCATAGTGTAGAAACTGACTTCTAAAATCTTGAAAATTAATAAACTGGGGTTTATATGTTTAATGTGGAGTTCATAATTGGGTTTTTTGGAGGGGGAGAGGAGAAAGCGGAGCAAGTAGAATAAATGGAGGAGTTCCTTTTTATGTTTTAAATAAAGATATTCTAGGGGACATGAAAACAAAAAATGGGACAGTGATGTGAGAGACCACAATAGAAGACTTTAATAGGTGTTCCTGCCAGTACTAAGATAGATTTCCATTTGTACAAATATAAGGAACTTAATTTACACTATATTTTTTTTTAACTGCTTAAAGTCACCATGATGTGATGTATGGCAATGTGGTAATTTTCAACCTGTAAAAGTAACACTGTGAAACTATTGTAGTAAGAAATAAAAGGGTAAATGGTGCAAATTAGGGCTGTTTACAATAGTCATTAATTTCCTATAATGCAATTGTTTATGCAGACATGTTATCAGCACATGAATATTATATATCATTTTAAAAGATACGACAACCTGCTGATATTTTTATCTCCTTTACACATCTGTGCACTCATGGTACAACAGCAGCTGCGCATACAAGTGATAGAATGTAAACTTGCTGAACTAGTCACCTGCCTTATTGACACATTCATGTGTTACTGCGCCAAAGCTCTTCAAGTGAAGTTAGCAACCAGAAACCAGGCTCTGGCTGTCTGCTAGGGGACAAAGTAGAAAACATGTACTAGTAGTTTAAATAAACCTTTTTGATATCAGTCAGTTAAATGACTACAGGCACATGGGATTTGATTGCTATTTGTTTACTTAAATCCAGCTAGCTTATGTCAGTAAACAGTTCTGTCACTCAAATTGGGTGTTAAATCTGTCTAAATATGTGTATCTGAATTGGTAGGAATCTTCAAACATTTCAGGTTAGAATTTGTTTTGGTTAGCCATTGCAAGCTCTTAATCTATTTAAAACATATTAAAGTGTAAAAAAACTCTTACTGAGCTGTTGTTGCTGAAAATAGTCTACCAGGTAAATATTAAAATGCTAATTGCCTAAGTGGCTATTATGTTGAACTTTTTCTCTAATTGCCAGGTCAGAAGCTTCCCACATCTGATGTGTAACTCACCATTTATGAGTAAACTTGATGATTTTCCTTTACAACCATGTGACTCTTCCCCCAAACCAGGTTTTTACAGTTTCTTATCATTCTGTCCAAATAATCCTGTTTAATAACTGAATATTTCTCTGGTCTTCACCATAACTCAACACTTATCTCACAGATACTATACTCACACCTTAGAGCAGAAAACTATCACTATGCCTGTTTTGCAAAACCAACAATCAAAAGTAAAGAGGTGCTTTGCCCAAACTCCCCAGTTCATAATAATAAAAGAAATAGTGCTTTGTCCAAATCTCCCCAGTTTGTGGTGGAGGTTAAGAGTTCATGTGTCCTAACGTAGCTTTTTAATCACAGCAGCTCTTTGTTTTTAAGTGTTTCAGTTCAAAAGCCTGAAAAGAAAATCTCCTTAGTGTTTATTTTGCCTAACTAGACATAAATTAACTCCTTTCTCTAAGTCATCTTCTTATATAGAAACTGATTGACAATTTGGAAGTAGTTTCACAAACAAATTACCTTTTCACTTTGTATTATTCTGAGAATTTACATTCAGTTTTAATTTGCATCTCCTGAAAAAGGCCACTTTCCAAAGTCCTGCCAGTCTCTTAAAAATTAAATTTTAAAAAATTGAAATATAAATTTAAAAAATGATTTTTTTTTTATCTGTAGAATGGATATTTTATGGGTTTATATCATATTTTTGGGGAGGGTGGGGAAGATAAATTTCACAGCACACTGGAGCTCTTATGTGAATGAGATTAAAAGCCAAGCTTATCTCATCCAGGCAAACAGAAGATCTGGTGGCTTGCAAGAAAAGGAGATAAGCATAAGGCAACATTGTGTAGATAGTAAGTGTGCATAGAGAAAAAGAACAGGTGAGAAAGGTGAAATTAAGAACAGAAAATAGTTATTCCATTGTCTTTAAAATGTAGAAAATTGGACCTTTTTTGTTTTTTGATAAATGGCTGCCAAATTAGTTCCCCAAGTGTGTTTTAAGATTGGAGAGAGGCCATGTGATCAAGCATGAGGAACAGCTACTAATTAGTCCTGTAAGGATATGCATAGTTTGTTAATAGCTCTAAGTTTTTTCAGAGCTTCTATAAACTATCATGCTAAGGTTTCCAAGGACTTACGTAAATCTTTGTGCATGTTAGATTTTAAACATGGCCATGTGAATTATCAGAATTCCATGACATTTTTCCAAAATTTTAATGTTCAGTGTCTGAGAATCCAGTAGGCTCAGTGATTGCATTCATCTCATGTCAGTGTCCTGCACAAAACTCTGGTACTCCTCAATAGTTATCCCTTTATCTGGCCTACAGAAATGAAAGAAAAGTCACATGCTTTTATTCTTTTTTTTCCTCTTCTGTGAAGAAGGAAGGTCTCCTGAAATATCTCTGTTCTACCTTACTTTGACCAGTTATTCCTATATTCCCATGTTTATCTTTCTTACTCTCATATTGCCTTTGGGAACTGCCCCTCACTGCTAAGTTCTCTGTGCCCAAAGTTTAATTTCATCTCAGCAATGACCTTGAGAATTCCAGATGAGTTTTCAGCATTTCACCATTAGTCATACTTTAAAGTCTGGCTAATACTATCTTTAGCTGTAATTAAGTTATGCTGAAGAAGATTGACTAGGAATAACCTAGGACAGAAAGCCAATATGTTGGATTTAGGAACCTGGAGAGTAGCAGCTGCCATCTGCAAAAAACAGAGGTAGAGAGAAGTTCAGATGCTCATAAAAAGCTTAGGAGTCATAAGGGGGATGGCGGTACATGTTTAATCAGGGATGGAAGCTTAGTGGATAAAAGGAGAAAACTGTTTTGTTGGTGGAGAGGGGAAGGAAGGGGTATCTGCAGGGGTTGGGAAGACACAAATGAATGGATGTGATTGGTAACAGGTGCCATCAAGCAGTCTCTATTGCTGCCTCTTCCCTCTCGTTTCTGTGTAAAAAGATTGTACACGATAATGTCAAAATTATTTGTGTTTCTAAAGTGGATGACTTCCTGCTCATCTATGTGCTGCAACTTGTTTTATATAAAAAAAACCACTGATCTACAATGCTTAGCTCTCTTTTTAAATGTTAAGCCACAGAGTAATTATCATTTTTCTTATGCTACGTTTATGTTCCAAGATTCTAGTTTCTATTAATGTTCTGCATGTTTTTTAAGTAGATTACAGGGACATTTCTGCATCACAAGTAAGCCCCGGAGCTATTCTCAGCTTTAAGCTTGGAGAAACAAAGTGACATTTACATTGCTAAATGAGTGTAGAGAAGTTCCCGGCTCATTTTTCACAAAGAAAAATATGCTCCTAAGCAGTATTTCTCTTTTTTTTTTTTTTTCAATCGATTTTGGTGCTGTCAAGCTTTAATAAAAGTTAAATTCCAAATAGTGCTGAATTTAGGAGGAGGGAGGACTTAACAGCTGGGTACATTCATTATTTTCTTGGAGCTGTATTATGCAGAATGTGTTACTATTTTTCATATATATTCAGGAAAGAATTATCTTTCTTTTCAAAGTGGTATACACTAAGCAGTTGTGTACTAAATTGAAAGTTTCATAAGCAAAATGCAACTTATATACGGATTATGGGATAGAATTGGCATGTGTATTTTAAATTACAAATTTTTGAGAGAGCCAGAATCAGTTCAACTCATAAATGTTTAAATGAGAAATTGTTAGCTGTTGATGAATCTGAAATTGTTTATATTTTCTCAACATTTAACCAATATTATATTCTTTTTGTCTGTATTGGCTATGAATATTTGTCATATTCTGCTACATATCCAATTGTGTAAAAATTTTACTTTTATTTACTTCATGATAGCATTTGAATGTTACCAAGTGGAAAGTGAATTAAAATACTCTGTAAGAAATTACAAAGATCCAGGGAGAATTAAGTTAGAATATTACCTTCTCAGAAAATACAGTAACTTCTAGATAATAATTTATGTAAATAAGGGTGTTTTGATATATTAGCATTTTAGCATCCATTTCCTGTAAAGAGTACTTACTAAACATAGCATACATTTTATTAAACTTTAATTTGAGTAAATGGATGTCACAATGGCTTAGATTACAAAAAATATTGGGGGAATTAGTCCTATTACAAGTCCAATTACAAATATACTTCTAATTGTTGATGCAAAAGTGAAAAAAACTTAAGAATTTAACATGCAAGTTCTGAATTATGAGACAAATTATATCCTATTTTTGTTAAGTTAGAAAGATCTAACTGTTAAGAACAAATTTAAGATACAGCTGAAATAGGCAGAGATTTTTATGTATCCAAAAAGACAAAAGGTGTTCACGGCTATGATTGGGCCATTTTATTGTTGCCACAGCTCTAATGCATTTACCATATAAAACTGGAAGTAGTTTGTAGATTCGTATAGTCACAGATCTGGCAGTTCACTTTAAGTTTTTATATGCATTGGGATATAGAGAACTTGTAAATTAAGTGTAGTGCAGAGAAGCTATCAACATCTTGCATAGGGTCTGGCATCTTTCCACCACCCAGTTTGTTACCAGGTTCATTTGTTTTGATCAAGACATTTCATACTGTCTTCCAGTTTCCAGCTTTACAGTATGTATCCATGTGCTTAAGATGACCATATGTGCAATTCTCACACCAGAATTCTTGCTGACTTTCTGTATTTCCACCACAGCTGCAATTAGGATGCACCTATGCCAAATATACTATGCCTTACTTGAAGGACTGAACCATGACTTGTGATATTTTCTCAGTTTCATAGGCAGTAGTTAAAATCTTTTGAGCTCTGTTGTGCATGTGGATTCTACTCCTGATAGGCACAAGCTCAGAGAGTTCCATTGTTGAAGCTGAATTTGCACCAGTTGTGCCACTGCATTCTACCCATCTACAGTCTTAAACGGTGGAATGGACTGTTATCATTTGCTTTATTTTGCTGTCACATCAAAATGGCACTTCTGGAGTGTCTTTCTCCTATTTCCCACTTTGTCATCATTAGTGCTGCTGTCCAGTGTTGTTAATTCTGTGCTGATGGCAGTGGTCATTTTTTTCATTTTCAGCTAAAGAAGGGAGTCATAATTCGTTCCAGGTTATAGGCTATCTTTTGCACTGTGTCTCTGGCAGAAATAAAACTTGTGAAGAACAGCTCTAAAATAATTCTTTCTGTGAATTGTCAGTACTTCTGAAGAGGAGACGTTGTAGGTACCACTTTTGTTTGAGAGTCCTAGTCCTTGATAATGACTCACGTCTTCTGTCTTTAATGGACTCCAAAGTTAAAGCACCATACTCAAACTTTTTCTTCAAAGTTCTGTATGCAAGTCATTGCATATGTTGAAAGGTAGAATCAGGTTCTACTTCAGTCATGTAGCCTGTTGTTCTCCCAGAACACGTTTATGCCAATAATCCGTACAGAGGGATTTGTTTGTTTACCTTCATTTTAACTGGTGAACTCCAGTTCTGTTACCAAGTACTGCCAGTGTAAAGATGATCAGAGAAGTTGTTTGCCAAGTGACAAAGTAGCAGAGATATATCTTGCCCAGTTTTAATAATCTGTAGTGTAGATATCTACATCTGAAAATCATCTAGGGATTTGTAGTCAGAAAAGAAAAATATACACTGTTATGGTGTGATTTTGCCATATTCTCATGTAAAATGAGCAAAATTAATATTACCTTTGAATTTCTCACCAACAGCTGTATAGAGAAAACAGACAAGCTAGTTTTCCAAGGTTTAAATGTTATTACCGAAGATACCTAAAAGTCAGAGTGAGGAAATCTAGTCAACTATCCAGCCAAACTGCAGCCAGAGTTCTCACAAAGATGCCTCAACGTCTTAGTATCAGCAATTAAATGATACAACTTTATTTTTAACACACCTTTACTTTCACAGAAAGATACAATGGGAGTCTAAGAGGGATCCAAGTAAGGAAATGCACAGGACTTCATAGAGGGCAATATCCTTAGTATTTTCCCTGCCATCACCTGATATGCCCGTCAAGCTTGACCTTAGTGAACACCTTGAGACAGACAACTGTGAAGATACTTCCTTCTGAAGCACCCTGCCCTGCCCTTTTCCTTATTAAGATCACTTTCTCTCAGAAAGGAGCTATAGGAAGTATAAAATTATTTATTTTTTGTCTGATTCCTTCTATGAACATTTGTGTATTGAACGTGAACTTTTGAGAGACTTGAGAAATCATTCTGAAATAAGTTCTTAACACTACCAAATGGATATAGAGTTCTTAAGTGCTGGTTTAGGTTTTTCAAATCAGTATTCTTTAACATACCCATAGCCTCATTTTCTGAACTCTGCTTTTCCCTGTGCAGACTTGTTGTTTGCAGACTACAATAGCTGCCTAAATGGGAGGATATGTGCATGTGAAGACAGATTTCATTGACTTGCCACAAACATGTTTTTCATCCCAGTATGGCTGTTTTCCCTCACTTGTATGATCTATTATATCTATTGTTTTTATTCTCATTATTTTAGAAGTTAACATAGCCATAGCAGTCACCAGACTGCAAAACTCAAACTTATTATTTGACTTCCACATTGAGAAGAGTCCAGTCTGTGGACTCAGGTTGTAGTGCACTAAATCTCTTCAGGAAGCAGTTTTTTGTCCAGTCCCTTCCATGTGTGGGAGATGTACAGTCAACTGTTCTTGGACCTAAAGACAGTGCCGTAATCTCTCAAGTTTCTCCAGACTGGATGCATATTTTTATTTTGAGTTATAGTTTAACCACATGGGGACCATATGGCAGTTCAAGTGAGGAATACAAGCTTTTCAAAGGATATACAGCATACATACTTTCCTCTCACAGCACAGGAGACTTAGGGATTGGAGTGGGAATGCACATCTAAAATCATCATCTTAGTGCTTGACTCACAAATTCTGAGAGACGTTAACTTTTGATCAGCATCTCTGAGGGAGGAAACCTCTAGCTTTATCCCTCTTTCAGCTGATTTTCCTGATTTTTGTTGGTGAAATTGGTCTTCTTGTTTAGAGATGATAGGATTTAGTGCCTTTTTTCTGTTTCCATTCTTTTATGCTATTTTCTTCTCTGGGAGCACTTGTCAGTCATGAGAATTCAGTGGTTCTGCCAGAACCTGACACATTTTCTAGGACAGAAATCTCTTGTTCAGCTTCCATAATACAACTTCTCTGCTTCAAAATGGACTTACAATCCAAGGCGAAGTTTGCAATTGTGAATTCATAAATGTATGCAATCATAAATTGTAGAATACCATTTGTCATGGTAAAGGTTCAATTAACTGTACGTGATATTGTCAGGGTCACTTTTGCTTTAGAGGTTATTTCACCATGGGCTTTACTGCACAAAGGAGTCAGATCTGGCATCTATTGGTGCCTTCTGTGATAATTCTAGTGATATGGAAAAGCCATTAAATTTACCATCAGAATGAACTATCTGCAGCCACAAAAGTCTTCCTACTGAGGATTTCCAACTGTTCAGTTCAATCTATGTAAAGCTTCTTTTTAAGATCATTTTATGACAATTATTTGAGGTGCAAGACATCCCTGCCAAAAGAACGTAAGAACTGACATGTATGTCATTGATTCCTTTAAGCAACTTGCTTTTTCTTGAGACTGTAATTTTGCATCTGCTTCCAGAACATGACACATAAATATGTATCATTTTAACTGCTTCTATAGATTTACATATTTATTATAATTATAGACACACATGTATAATGTTAAGTGTCACTGCAAGCTTTTGAATGCACACAGAGGATTCTTTCTTCCTTTGATTATAGTTACATGACAGAGAGAGTAAGAAAAAAAAATTTATAGTGTTGACAATTAACTCAAATGAGATTACCATCTTGATAAATGCTTATTGTGCTTAATGTAGGCAGTTTTTTCATGTATATTTCATTAATCAGTTATATGATAAAGCAACTCCTTTTTATGCCTCAATCATTTTCCGTGTCAGACAGTTGTTTTCCATTTTGTTTTGATGACCTAAGTTACGGTTTTGTTATAATATTTAATATTATACTCATTTTGAATTAGGAAAATATGAGATGCTTTTTTGGTACATGTATGTTTGAACATGTATCATGGACATCAAAACCAATGTTAACAGAAACCCCTTTATAGGGCTGCATGCGTTATTTTTACATTTGCTTATCTTTATCTTCTAGTCACATTGCCAGTTTAAGGAATCAAATTTATCCTTTGTATTCCAGAACTGATATTCAGTCTCCATTTTTCTAAGTACTATTTCAATTATCCATAATAAACATGTTAAAACAATTTTAAATAAAATATAACTTACTTTTGCTTCTGCTTTAAAATCAAACATCATCATAGAAATCTCAGATTTTTTCAAAATATGAGCAGGTAACATCCAACTATATTTCCTTTTTTACTTTACCTTTTAAAAATTATTTACATGCCTTTGGTTTGGTTCCTTTAGTACTATTTTAAATCTTGATGATTTTCAATTAGTTCCACAACACCAACATTAATAGCATTCATCTTAATAAATTAGCAAGGTAAAATTTGGGAAATATGCAAAATCAGAAAACATTTTATTTAGCAGACATCATGGAAAATACTGATATCTGTCATTTGTCTGTACCTAAATATGGAATCATAGAATCATTAAGGTTGGAAAAGACCTCCAAGATCATTGAGTCCAACCTTTGTATCTCCTTCTCTGTTTGTATATTGGCACACAAAATTGCTTTTTCTATTTTTAACATATCGGACATAACTTACCAAAAATAAATGGAAATAAGCAAGTAATTTCTTCTGATACTATTTACAGTGCAATACATGTTACCTTACTTCACCTCCTGCTATGTTGCTCCCTGTGTTCTCAGTCCATTCATTCTAATCACTTATTTTGAATTCTGACTACTTCCTGATTATGTATGCAAAATTTTCAATTATTCTTTTATAGTTAAAATAATCTTCATTAAATGTGAATTCGTGTGCATAAGTGCCATACAGGGTATTAGATTGTTCTAAAGTAAGAAGCTCTATGTTTTGGAAAACTTACACAAGTACACAATCTGTGGTGTGAAAGCTTGCTCTAAAAACAGTTCTTTTTTAAAAAGTGATTCAATACTTCAGGTATGTGTGCAAGGGGAATTATGATTGCACATTGGCAATTCAGGATGAAAGTTATTTTAGGTGAAGTAGATGGTTGAGAAAAGTAAATTATAAGGAGAGTGACATGAGAAATGGATTCAATGTATGACAACTAAATTGAGGTATCAAAATGGCTGTGGTGAGGTAAGGATCTTTCTTTGCTTTATAGTCAACAGCAGCCTAGTCAGTATGGCTAGTGTTGTTACAACACAATTCAGCCAACACACCAATAGGTGTCCCACTTTGGAACGGAGTAACTTTCCAAGCTACATTGTCAGTAATGGAAAATTAGATTCCTACAGCTCATGGTTAGATACTTATATTTAGATACATCAATTCAGGTGTTGCAAGTTTGAGTGAAATGCCACAATGTCACAGAGCTTATTACTTGGTTTTTGGTGCTTGTGCTGGTAATGCAGAGCAGGTTAGCATCCTTAACAAAAACTCATCTGGTTTCTGTGGACAGACTTTCCAAATACTTAATAATACAGTCCTGATACTTGTTTGTATGGGCAACACTAATTGTACATAAGCACTTGTTTTGTGCCAGCTGCATAGTTTCATTTTTTTCCTTGTCTCATCCTAACCCACCTATTCTCACTAACCACATTGTTTTCCATGTATCCACACTGCCACATCCCCACAGAATATTGCATAAGCGGTGAGTGGGTGCTTGTGTTCCCAGAGTTTGTGGCAATGAGACCAACGGTGTTAGGCCAGCCCAGAGAGGAACTGGGTAAATCCACTCAGAGGTGTCAGTACTCATAATCCTCCCAAGAAGGATTGCTGTCTGGCTGTCCAAAGCCAAAGCCCTCAGACCTGGAAGGCTCAACACAGTGGCATGCATCTTAGCATGACTTGCTTACACATCCAGGAGCCAGCATGACAAAAACCAAATACCTCCACAGAGAAATTGGGAAATGCAGAGCTTTAGCAACACTGTTTTCTACAGTGCGCTGAGTAACTGAAGGGAATAATGTAAGTAAACAATTTGCACAGCTCTGCCTGGACACGGAACTGTGGATTTGACACAGTAAAAACATGCAGAAATTTTAATCATCCCTTCTCTTCACATCTTCCTTTATTTTGCTTATCCTGAAACTAGTACATATACTTCTACATAAAAGATTCTTCCCATTTACTTTGAACCGTGTACTTACTTTCCCCTTTTTTCACAAGGTCCTGTTCCCACTGGAACAAGTTCACATATTTCTGCTTTCTAGAACAACTTGCCAGATTTTAGGATTGCAAAATAATATTCATAGAATCAAGGTAGCATGCCAATGGTAGCAGGCAGTGCTAATGACTTGTTTAGAACTTAAAAGTGAAGGCAAGAATTAAGATTGTGTTCAGGAGCAGAGAAATCTGAAGAGATGGTTAAAATCATTGCAGTTCAAGATGGAACCTTGTTTTCAGTATTTCCTTGGTTGAAAACAGCAAATCTCTTGCAAATGTATTGAGCTGATTTTCATTCCTTGTTTAGCAGTACATATACCAGTGATTCTGTTGGATTCAGTGTTTTTTGTGCTATTTTGCCAAGTTTGTTAAGGTCTTTCTCACTAAATGTGGAGGGGTTTTAGAACAAATATTAAGGCAGCCTTAGCTAAATCCTCCTGATAAATTTGTCTGCGATGCCAAAATAACTTATTCATTGTGGACTAATTTTTTTATCCCCACTCCCTGTCATTCCTTCCTATAGCTTCACATTAGAGAATCCTCCTGTCACAGGGGAAGCTTGTGTGAGAGCTCACTCTGCAGAGCCTATTCCAAGTCTGAAAACAGACAGTGCTGTCAAGTACAGGACAGATTCTGTTAAGTAGAGAAGACTTTAGACTGCCAAGTGGATCTTGATACAAGAGAATTTGACCCTACACATACAAGTTTCAGCTCTGTTTCTGACATCAATCTGCGTGACATTTTTTGGGTTTTGCCTTGTTCAAACGTGCAACTATTTGATTCACAGAATAACACAATTTAAGTATAGGAACAGCATTTGGTAATGTCAAAACATTTTTTGTGTACAATTTAATCTCCTGTGATGGTGTATTTATTTGCTGTATACTCACTTGAGTTATTTTCATCAAGAAATTCTGTCTATGTGTCGCTTTGGCAACATCTTTGCAGAGTTTACAACTTTGAAAAACATGTTGGCATCAGCTATGCAGTCCTTTTAAACAGCTGCTCTGCAGTCATGCTGTTTCAACATGCCACCACACATGGCTGAATTATGCAAATAGTTAATATTAAATGACTGAGATACAAGAACAATTTGTACACTCGATAAAGCCAGTCTGTGGAGTGTAACATCCATTCATGTTACTGAGTTAGCGTGCAACAATTTAAAGGCTACAGCATGATTCTTTTGACTTTGTATCTTGTATTAAAGGCAGCAGTGGACAGAGAGAAGGTATATGGCAGGAATGTTTTAAAAGGCTGAGGGCTTTTTTTAACTTGTTACTAATAATGCAATGAAAATAGAATGTGCATCAATTTAATTTTCTGGCAAGTATTAAGAAATAGGTAAGATATAACAAATGTTTGTTGTTCAGCTATAAACCCTGTTCTGGCTGAGAGATAAGAGATAATGTTAATTATAAACATGTTAATACGGTAACAGTAGTGCATATTGAAGACAACACCATTTGTAAAAGGAAAGCAAACAAAAACATTAATAGTTTTTAAGAAAATGTAACATAGTCTTAAAATTTACTAAAAAGGCTTTTCTCCTGACCTTGCTGCTCTAGTTCTACAACAATAAATGCTCTAAATAATAATAGTAGTACTAATAGAAATAATAATTAATGCTTTAAATTCTATAACTTATAGTAATTATACCCACTGCATGGGGCAAAGGGGAACATTAGGCAGTAGGTGTGATGCAAGATGACAAAAGATGTCCAGTTAATGGCAGAAAATGTTTTTTTTTCCTTTCTCGTTCTACTGTACATTTTGCAAAATCTGTTTTGTTCAGCTAAGTAGTAAGGAAAGATTACTTTTTTAATTAATCCAAATTGTTTTCAAAGGAAATTATTANTTTCTTTTCCCACGTTGGAACTTTCATTTTTCACAAAATTTCCACTCTGATTCTATTTTTGTTGTACATCGTCCTAAGGTTTTTCATTGAGTTTTCCTTTCTAATCTGGATATAAAGACACATATGTATTTCTAGTAATTTATTTATACAATTTCTGTGCAAGACTAGTGCTCAAAAGTACAATTTGTCACAGTTATTCAAATTAGATTTGTAAGCTTTCTCAGCCTGGCAAAATAAGTGCAAACGAATTCTTTTAAATTAAATGGAAGTTTAAGTAAAAAAAGATAGGGGGTTCCTTAGTACATAGTAATTTTTCTCTTTTACGGCCTTTAAGCAAGACAAAATTTGAGTTATATCCTTTGTGCTTATTTTATTTTCCTACTTTTAGGTACCAATTAGTAATCTTATTAATTATAGCAAGTATATGTTCATTCTTGTTATATTTGCTGAACCACATACACATTTAGTTTGGTGAATATAAATTTATTATTGAAAAATAAATATTTAATAGGTTCAAATGTAATTTAACTGAATAACTTAGCATTGTTCTTTTGTGGTTTTATAGGAACTAGCCACAATGAAGCAGATTCTAATTAGTCTACATGGTAAACACTATGAACAAAATCTACCTCAGTCTCATATTGATGTAAGAAGTGCAGCTCGAAAAAACAAGTCAAATCCTTCAGTAAAACTGCAGCCAGAACATGAAGAAGAAAATGTATTTACACCTAAGCCAACGTTATTTGTAAGTACTATAAGAGTAAGTGCCGTAAACTTTTTTGGTAATTCTCCTCACTTTTTAAGAAGATAAATGTGAGTTCATACTTCAAGGAGATGTATAATTAATTCAGCTAAATACTTGCAGCTCCTCAGCGTCGAGAAAATAAATTACAGTTTTTTATGTTATTTAGCTATTTGATACTTTCTACGTCTTAAGCTCACAGCAAACTAGGTCTTTCTTTTTTTTAAACCATCATTGTACTATTACAATACTAAGAGTAGTTAGCAAAATTTTATTAGTTGTAGGGTTTCACAGACTGTATTATTTTAAATCTCATGATTGTGTATGAGTGGAGTGTGTGCATATATATGTTGAGAAGCAGGAAGAGTAAAGAGGTGTATTTATGTATGCTTATATTCATGTGTATATGTATATTAATGTGTATGTATGTATCTAAATACATATTTAAAAAATAAAACATCAGTATTTATATCACTTCTGTTTCTAAGGATACCTAATATAAAACCCTGTTTTATTCCTTCAGAAACTAAATGCTTGGATTTTAATACTTGAAATATTAAAATTTAGTGCCTTTGGTATTTGAAAGCTTCATGAAAATGGCTCAGAAGTTTCTAACTATGGCTGTGTCTGAACTGATAAATTCAAGAGAGACAAGTTGCAATGCTAAATCTCAAAACAAATCATGACTTGTTTACGCTTCATGATGCTACCTTTTTCTAGGGTAGACTGCCTGTATCCACATTACATAGCATGTGTGCTATTTTGCTCCAAATATGAATCTTTTTTTTTTCTTTTTTTTTTCCCCCCTGTGGAGACTTTAATATTCAGTGTCTTAAACAATATGAGGTTTCTATTGCAGCACACCAGATACTGGATTTGTAACACAAAATGTAGGAAATGGCTGCATCTCTTGGACATATGAGGGCATTGGGGGATTTTAGGGGTTCAAAATTTGCTTGGATAGCATTATGAGACTAAACACAGGCTTACTCAGTGCTTTCTCATCCACAATCCTTTTGGCAGTGTTAAATCATACTGCCCAAACTATGTCTTTGATGGAGCTATTCAGTGATCCAAAACATGAGCAAACAGTTAGTTTGTGTAGATGATCCAGAGTTTCAGTGTGTAATCTGTCCTGTCTTATTTAGGAATATAGAAACAGTGTAGGAATCAAGAAAAACTGCTTTTACATTTAGAAATTGTAGCAAATTTCTCTGTGAAAAATTCTAGTCTTTTCAGAGTCTGGAGTAGGGAACTGAAAATGGGCAGAGGGCACAGGTGTCCTTGTTAGATATTGAAAAAAATTAGTAGTCCTGTGAAAATCCTGCCAATTTAGGTCAATTTCTAGAATTTCAAAAGCTTGCACAAATACAGCAGATTTATTTTTCTAACACAATTCTTCAAAATTAATAAAGTAGACTTTTAAATTGAATGGTTATTAAGTCTTGAAGGAAAGAATGAATAGAGAGCAGACAGAAAATGGAACTAGAACGGACAAGTTAAAGGACAACAGACCGAAGAGACAGTCCTCACTAACTCAAGAGGTTATACCCAACCCTGAAAGCAGAATAGTCTACTTTGTTCCACCTCCACTTCATTAGTTTTATTTCTATAAAAACTAAAACTATTTTATTTTATACAAACCACCACTGAATTAGCAAGAAGAATGTTAAGCAATCCTGAATGTGTAGCAGTAGCCCACTGGATTATGAAGGCAAGGAAAAGTTGCTTACAGATTATTTGCCACAATAAAAATACCATCTACAACATCAGAAAACTCCTGAATTCTTTTATTTATTGCTTTTTAAGAATTATATTTCTGCATAAAGTGATGTCAATTTTGGCACACCTAAGATCTTTTTTCTAAGTTAGGTTCTTTTCTCGACTGGGAAAGTCAGATGATGTTATTTCAAATTAAACCCATTTATGGCACAGTTGACGCATGTTTTCAATGTGATGGGTATTTTTTATAAATCATTTAGTTTTTACTGTATAATTAGCTATTTATAACCTGGAAATAGGGTGCGTTTAATACAGATATGTTGTAATAGTAACCTTAAATGCATAGCCTTGTTTATATTTGCATTTAAGCAAAGAACTCAATCATCACTGAACTACATAGGAAGGAAAGATACTTTAGTGTAGATTGCATGTTTTTCTCTGATGTTCACTCTCTCACAATTAAATGTTCTTTATTTTACAGACAAATAAAGAGGCACCTATATGGTACAAGAAACTGCAGAAGAAAACATCAGCATAACATTTTTACAGAAGTATTCAATATAATCCTTTGGGGAGGAAACTTTTCTTCAAATAGGTTATTTCCACTATAATGATGTCCTTTTTACAATAAAAGCAAACAACTGTTTTGGTTTTAACTATTCTTTTAAAATTGTCAAATAATCTTATGTTTCATAAAATAAATTTTAGATCTGTTATGTGAATAAATGTGTGGAAATAATGCATGCAATGATTTTACTAACACATATTTGAATTTTAAAAGATAAATAAACACTAGCATGTTGTGCACATTTATAATCTGGGCAGTTAAAGGACGTGTTACTCAGAGTGTTCAAATGAATGCATGTTTCAGGGGTTTTATATTGTTTTTCTTGGACCCTGTGTTTCATGCCACATTCCTTGCAACTATTCTGGCTTATAGAAATTTTAAAAATATACATGATTTAGCATTAAACTATATCCTACTTTCTATGAAAGAAATTCATGTCAGCTGGAAAAAGAATTAATTTATCAGCCTTGATTTGTAATTTGTCACGTGATGTCATTTGTATAACAAAACATACATTAAAAGTACTCTAAGGAAGCAATAAAATGCATCTTAATTATCAGCACTGGTACTTAATGGGTTAGCTAGAAGTGTAGTTACATCAACAAATTAATAAAAAAAGAACCCTGATGTGTGACTACTGTAGGCCTGTAATGGTGAAATGGGTAACTTTCCATATTTAATTGTATGAAAATAAGCCCCATAATCCAAGAACTTATTTATTCCACTCCACCATCTGTTTTGACTACAGAAAAGTTCTCCAATTTTAAAACACTTTTGACTGCATATGGTACGTTTCTATATATAACATAAATATAGATTATATTTTTTAAGTACTGCATACTGAAAATATTGCTTCAAATTTCATTTAAGAGAAAGCTCCTTTTTCTTAGCTCCAATTCCACATTGAGGATGGAATAACCCCACATGCCAGTACTGCTGCAGAGCAGCTTGGCAGGAACAGACCTTAAGGTCCTAGTGGACAACAAATGGCGTTTGAGTCAACAATGTGCCAGCCAGCTGCATCTTGGGTGGTATTACCAACAGGATGATCAGCAGATGCAGGGAAGCGATCCTCCCCTTCTGTTTGGCACATGGAAGATCACATCCAGAGTGTTGCATCCGGTTTTGGGCTTATTCAAGAAAGACATTGACATTGCTGTGAGTCTAGCAGAGGTGCACCAAGATGATCAGGGGCTGAAGCACCTGATGTAGAAGGGGAGGCTGAAAGAACTGGACTTGTTGCAGTCTCCAACTACTTAACGGGATGATACAGAGACAACAGAGCCAGACTCCCCTTAGAGGTGCACAGCAATAGTGTAAGGGATAATGGACACAAGATGGAGCACTAGAAAACTATTAGCTGTTATGAAAAATGTTTTTACCGTAAGGGTGGTCAAGTACTGGAACAAGCTGCCTAGAGAGGTGTTGGAATCTTCATCCTCGGAGATGTTCAGAACTCAACTGGACAAAGTCCTGAGCAAACTGGTATAATTGAACCTGACTTTGAGATGAACTAGATGACTGATTTTCAGAATTCTTGTCCAGCCTGAATTGCTCTATGGAGTTATTTCTAAATCTACTGATATAAGATAGTGACATTAATTTACTTTTTACCATCGAAAAGATAAAATCTTGTTTAGTTTTTCAATGAAAATGCAATATACAGGCATATTTTGACTCTTTACAGAATAACTGTGCATTGTGACGTTCTGTGTCCTCCAGGCAGCCTGATTTTCTGTGAAGGCTGCCAGACTATTAGGCTGATTTGTAGTGAAATTTTAGTAACACACAGTTCTTCAGATGACAAAGTGACACTGTGTCAAAGGATCATGTTTTTCTGGTTTGGATTTTAGGTTTTTTTAATTATTAATGAGGTCTGTCTTTAAATGTGCAAAAATAAAAGTAATTTGTTAGAATATACTGATAACACATAATGCTGTTGGTAAGTTCTTGTAATCCATGTAGGCCCTTTGTAAATCTCCTCAATATGGGGTTTTTTCCAGTTGAAGTCTTTGCATTTTTCCTGTGATTCCTCACTAGACTCCAAGGCTATAATTAATTATTTAGGAGGAGACCTTCTAAGCTTCTCATGAGAAAGCTAGAATGTCACTTAAATGTAACTACTCAAACCTAAGATGCCCTACAGCAAAAATTAATGAAGCTTTTCTCTTTAAGTAATGAAAAGGCTCAGTTGCATTACCTGTACAGCATTTTTACTGATGTTCTTTCCCACAAACATAGTTTTCAAATGAACTGTTCCAAAATTCTTATTCATGGTCTTTGCAGTCTCCCATTGTAACAGACCTTGTGTCAGTGATGTGTGAGTCAAAAATAATGAAGTAAAGAGAAATTTCTAAGGCCAATCATGCATGTAAGCAACTTGTGACTAAAGTGCCAACCCACATAATCATCCTCAGTTCGTCTTTATCAAACCAAAGGCACAAAACCAAAAAAAATCTCTATCCACTATTACAGTTCATGGCACATTAAGTAGATATTACTTAAGTGATAAGTTTTGTAAATATATGGGTTGAACAGGAAAGAAGGAAGGACAGTGGTTTAGGGCAGGTTAGGATTATTTTTATTTTTAACACTGTAATTGCTTTCTCACCTTTCTGTCCCTTGTTTGAAGCAAAGAACCTCTAGTGCATCGAGGTAATCTCTTACTTGAGAAAAAAACTGAAAATATTTTATTTCCAGTACCATTTTCTTTTAATAAGGACCTATACTTTTAAGGCTTACTGCTGAGTCCTATGGTCATAATTCAGTTGCATTGTAGTTCAAAATATTTTCTGTACAAAGAAACAATATGTCGTTGGGATTTGTAGTCTTCATTCCCTTCAAGATTTTCTCTACAAAACAGTAATGAAACCTTGTAAAAGAGGAAAAACTAAATTCAAAGACTAGTTGTCTGAGTATTTGCTACTGTCTCTGGTATACAATTTCCTACCCCTTGTAGCTGGTATTTTCTGTTTGTTACACTTTGTAGGATACTTAGTTACAGCAAAAAAAAAGAGGAACACTTATGTCTATTAAAACTCTGACATCTGCAAGATGGCCAAGCAGAATTCTTTTATTTCTGGTAGGCATTCATCAACTTGCATGTCTTTGAAAAAGATCACAAAGAAAACATGAAACTGTAGAAACAAATTATTACCTTTTGAAAAAGTATTTATGTTATTATGTATACATGTCTTGATCAATTGTCAGTCTATAGCACATTTACATGAAAACACAACAGTTTGAGTCTATAACATCCTGTCATCTTTCAGGGTCGAGCTTGTTAGGGAGGTCTGCTGAGGAAAGCATTTCTCTCCCTGTTAACGTTATATTTAATAGATCACATGCCAGACTTACTGAGTCAAAGAAATGTATCCCTGGTATTTTCTTATACCAAAGAATATCGAGAATCTGTATTCGGTCTCGACCTTTGAAAATGAAACAAGTATCTCTAGAAGATCAAGTTTTGCTTAGTGTCTTTGGGCAATATTATCCCCTTCTTAAATTCCTAGGATTGATTGGGAACTCCTGACCTTTAAAATGCATAGTTCCATAGCTTAATTAAGGCAGTTACACTTGGGGTATTTCGAACTGAAGCTGGGCAGCAATCGGCAGCAGTGTAGGGTGCCAGCTCTCAGGCGACAGCATCGCTAGCGGAAATGTACAGTAGTTGAGAATTAGAGCAGAGTGAGTGGCGAGTACTGCAGAAGCTTTGAGCAGTAGAAGTAGGTGCAGTTCTTTGCAGATGTTAGACCCTCTGCAGCTCTTTAAGCCCTCTGCTGACAGCAAAAGAACCACAAACTCTCTTCTACAGAGTTCATTTTGAAGAGTTCTTTCTTCACTGATAAGTTTCCCATAACAGTAAATACCTGTGGGGTTTGTGTCTTGTTTTCTCTTTTGCAGAGAGACAAACTTTTTCTCAGCACATCAGAACTAGGTTCAAAAAAAATGGTGAATTTCAATCAGCATACCCTTTAAAGGATGAAGAGGACAAAAATTCCCAGCAAATTTCATCCACATGAAAGGAGCAAATGGCAGACGTATTAAATGTAAAAAGTTAGGATTGATCATGGAAACAGCTTTTACTCAAAAACTTGCATGTTTTCACAGACTGTGTGCCCTTTTTGAAGATACTACAGAAATAACCACTGTAAAAGAGAATGCTGCTTTGACTGAAGTAATAGAATCAACTTTGTTTGACCATGAATAATTGAAGTCTTTGTGTTAATGCTCCTTTTAAAGGAGTAGTGGATCAGTAAATGTAACATAATTGCAGGAAAAGTCTTATGGATGGAATTTATGACTGGATTTCAATGAACGTCTTTTCATTTTTCCTCTTGCTTCAATAGAAAAAGGATTACTTAGATTATTCACTGTTGCAGCTGAAATTGCTAGCACTTCCCAGTGGGCCTCTTTTTCGTTATTTTAGAGATATATATTGTGGCATGCAAGACTCCCTTTGGATTTCTTATTCAGTTTTTTGGAAGAATTTGTTTCTTTGTACAGTCTAGCTATGTAGTGCTTGACTTCTGCACGGGGATTTTCATATACAATGTATATGTAGATTTTAAGCAGCATTATTACCTAAGTGCAATGGTCCTTTTAATTAGAGAGTTGAAAATATTCCCACTGAGTTCTCTCTGAGACCTTGAGAGAGGGTCATTTCTGTGCCCAAGCTTTGTCATGCTTCCCATCATGGATGCAGTGCCACACATACAGGAGACTTGTCACTCTATGCTTCACAGGCCTATGGTTTCCCAGCACACAACTCCCAGTGCCAGTGGAGCAGTGTAAACAGAGATTCACACATTGTCATCTGGAGCTGCATGTAAGACATTCACCAAAAAAATTAATATCACTCATCTCATCTGTAGTACTGTAGGAATTCTAAGCAAGGGGAAAATACAGTATTTTGGTGCAGTCTATTCCCTTGCCACCTTTTCCTTCCTGGAGGTTAGCATATAAATAACATTCTAGTGAGTCTTCACTTTTGGACATTGAAAAGGAAACAGTCTGCAAGTCCTGCAAGAATGATTAAGTCTTCTGTTTTTCTGATACTTCATCAGAGATGTTCTGTGTTCAGGTACTGACCAGAAAACCCCTAAGAGAGCATTAGACACTACTTCTTATATGTTAGTCTTTCTTTTGCTAACTTACTATTTAAAGACTAAGTCCCCAGAATTCACTCAGTATTTGAGTAAATGAGTACGTGCCTGAAAGTAACAATGAGCTGTAAAGGGACTAATATGTCAATGACTTGAGTCTTACTGAATTAGCACATTCCTTGTCATTTTGTGTCATTTCTTTCATTATTGCAGTAATTAACATTGCAGAATTGCATTTGTGCCATTCAGCAGAGAATGGAGAACAATAACAGTGTTTACCAGCAGCAGGAGGGAGCTTACCTTTCTTTCTCAACCCCGTAAAATCTCTGCAGGCTAATCTCAGTGCGAAGCCAGGATGCCCTCCTACACAATGGAGACTGTCTGAAACCTCCCTTAGGGAAACCTGAGTGAGCTGATTAGATCTCTTGTCCATGAAAACCAAATAGCCAATCCTATGAAATATAGTGGTTTTTCATTCCAGTGTGCTATTTCAAATCTGTGCAGGCTGAAATCTTTGTCAAATGTATTTACACCGTGATAGTAATTCTGAGATAGCTGAATGATTTAAAAACAAGTACAGAGTATTTTCAATCCAATGAACTGTGAAAATACAAAGAAACAAACTGTGTAAAGGTCTTCTGTTTCCAGCTGCAGTAATACAAAGAATCTTTGATAATTTGCTATTATTCTTTTGTAGTTGTAAATCGAATTGTTATATATAAATACATATACATTTTAACATAAATGTAAGTTAAAATATTTGGGTTTAATATTTATTTTTAATAAAAAGCAAAATATTTTTCTGTGAGCATCCATGTTTAAGGTGCCTTTGGTCATGAATTAAATGACAATAAAGTATCTTAACATTAATTTTATTTTAAAATATATTACTGTACTGCATCATCTTCATGGGCTTGTCTGATCTACCGGCTCCAGGAATTGTCAGATTTGTGACAGAAAAGTGCAAACCCCTCATGGGCCGACAGTGGACAGCACCACATTTACTGATTTGAATGACAGCCCTACTTTTCATAAAAATATACAGTATCTTTGATGAGCAGGCTTCCAGATTCACTGGATGTTTCTGGAAACAGGATTACCTGATCCACCTTCTCAACTATGTTTTTTGTTATTCTTTCATGCAAGAGATTTTCTGTGTTCTATATTCTTTTCATGTCCATCTAATTTTGAAAACATAAAGATGTAACTGTAAGGTTCTATTGTTTGGGTGCCCCTCAGCTGTGGGGGTACCGAGAGCAGAGATATGCTGGCACTCTGTCATCACCCAGGCTTGTCCTAGTCGTGACAACACAAAGTCCTACACAGAGATGACAAGACTAACATTGCTTCACTCTGTATGAAATACCAGTTGTTGGGCTTGAAACAGGAACAAGTGTGATCCTGAATGTGGATCTATTGGAGCAAAAACTGGAACTCAGATTGAACAAAACTGGCAAGGCTACTGGCTTCACAGTGATGCGGAGTTGTACCGCTTCCATAGGAAAATGAGTATGTGCCATTTTCCTCAGGTGATGGATAGGATTTAATCTGATCATCCCTGTTGAATGTTCATGGAAGTTAATTTTGGGTAAGATAATGATGGGAACATTTCTGAAGAAAGGAGTGACCTTCAACCCTTTGGCTTTGAAAAGAAACTGCCAAGACAACATTCAGAGCTTCCAGTCCATTACCTTGAGGCACCTTCTACAGACTACATAAAGCTTCAAAGTACAGATAGGTACTGAATTTAATATATTTCTCTTCTTTCTTTGTTTTCTGATGTCTACTTTAAAAATACCAGCTTTCTAGTTTTTATTTATCCCACTTTTAAGCACCCGACTTCATGAAATAGTAAGGAACCTCTGACAAATATTAGAGAGTATGGATACCATGACTCCCTGAACACTTGACTTTGCAAAGGTTAGAATTTTTCAGTTGTATGTTGCCAGTTAGAGTACATTTAATACAGTAAAACAAATTAGGGCCATAGCATTTGGTGGAAAGTGGATATTTAAAAATACAATGCATTAATGATTAACAAAGTAGTTGTAGAGGGGAATTCCTTAAGCTGCATAATTCAGTGAACAGGCAGCTTCTTTGGCTATTTGGTTATTACTTAGCTTTCTGTGAGCACTGTTTTCACTCCTGCATTCAGAGTAGAGGGAAGTGGGCATTACATCACACTGTATCTCAGTGTGATATTTTGTAAGGAAACACTGATATGAAACTACTTTAATGGTACCAAGACGTCCTTGGGATAAAGAATATAGAGCTTTTTTTATATTCTTAAATTAGATGCCAGGAAAGCTTATGGACACTGCTTCATACTATAAATAATGTCACCTGGATTGGAAGTGCTGCAATAGATCATTGCAAAATGCTTCTGTTGACAGAACACGGTGGACCAAGCTGGTCTAACCTACTATGATTAATTATCTCATAAGTGAATTTCACTATCTTCAAATAATTGTTTTAATGTAAGATTTAAAAAAGCAGACTGGATGCAGATGTGGTATTGGTGAAAGACAGTTTGTGCAATTGCAACCTGCTCTATTCACATGATCTGGCAATGCTAACGAAGCAAAAGGGAAAGAGGTAACTTCTTTGTGCCATCCACTTTTCCTTCTGCTACTTATCAGTGAAATCTTATCTAAATACAAAACTTCAAATTTGAAAAACAGTAATGCTGCACAGTAAAGCACTAAAACACGTAGAATAAGATGTTTATCCTGGTCCTGGCAAAATGCATATTTTAATATTAATTTGTTTATCCTGTGCAATGAAATACAGGGATTTTTCCCATATTACATGTAGTTATGTAGTATCTTATGGTGATTTGTACCCAATACTGTGTGCCAGATTTATGAATCATTAGGCCATACTCAAATTGCACAGAAACAAGGTTTTCTAATAATTAAAAGAAGCTTTGTATTTTGTTACTCTACAAAGTTATCAATATGCAATCTAGAGAGAAAGAAGCCTTGTTTTGTTAAAAGATTGAATCAACTTTTGCTCTCCTTTATCTTATTTATATCTTTCAAGCAGCACAGGGATTAAGACATGTTGTTAAAGTCTTGCCTCATCCAACTTGCCACATTACTTACGAGTTCGTGCGTAAGCGGGCTCTGTAGCTTAACTAAGCACCTTATGAACCGGTCAGGTAAATGCATTTGAAACGAGCTGTACACTCATGAACAGCAGTTTTCCATGCCATAACACAATAGGCATAGACCAAACTTCCACTGTCACCCAGCAACAATACTTATGGGTCAAATGTGAACATCCTAATATATAAATATTTTTATGTAGAGCTGCTCTAGCTAAATATATATATATGTATAATAGTATCATTTAAATGGATACAGGGTTTTATATTGGTCTCTTGTTTTGAAAACATTTCTTTTTATTTGTCTTTTAATAATTCAAAAAGCATTTTCAAAAACAAATTATGAAAAAAAGAACTTTTAGAAAAATATTAATATATTACAAGTGGAAACTAGCTAAGCTGGTTGTAACATATGACTGCAAATTAAATGTCTCTTTTTGAAAAACAGTATCCTTAATTACTTGAAAAAAATTAATATCCTTAAAATAGGTGCAGAATAAAGCTGAATTGAATATTGTACCAAATATTTTGTTGCATGCTTTTCCAGCATGTTTTGTAGAAAATAGTCTGACACTTGAAACTGAAGCTATGAGTGCCAATATGTTAACAAAGTGTTTCATCTTTTTGTCACTGAAAAATTATTTACTTCTGTTGATCAGGCTCTAAATATTTCAGAAAGACAAAAAAAAAATGAGGGGGGAAAGGCAACACTGTGTTAATTAACTGTTTAACTACGTTGAATATTATTTACCATCATCCATTACTTAATGTATGTCTGGGAACTTAAATGAAAAACATTCTAAGGGACTTCGAATGCATTGGCAGCTCCTTGGAATAATACAGTTAGCAAAACTAGAGTGAGATATGTATGTAATACTGTCCTACATCCTTCTGTAGTATTAGATTTCACTACTTATGTGACTTATTTCAGAAGAGGGATGTTTCTGTGTTCATGCATTTTGATAGATGTCACTTCTAAAGCCCTATTGTAAACAGACATTTCAGTCATCACTGATACCCACTGTAATTTTTTCACCTATCATCTTATTTCTAGATTGTTGCCCATGTTGGCAAATCTGTCATTTTCTTACTATGCCTTACCTAGAGTAAATTAAACTAAAAAAACTGTGTGGAGCCAGTTGCTTCCCTGATGAAAAGAGCTCATCATAAGGCAAATAGAAATGCGGCTGTGCCTTTTCATTATACTATGCAATTAAAAATACAAAAATTTTCTCATCCAGCAAGTTGAATATTGTCTTCAACTCTGTAAGCCCCCATGTGAACAGGAGATAGGACTCATGCAGCCACATTTTATTGAGGCTGATCAGCTTCCTTGTAGTGGAGGATTGAAGTCTTTGAGGTCGGTAGTGTTTGGTTCATTCATCTTTCTTATTCCTCAGCTTGTGATGACGACTGAATGCAACAGATGCTTTGATGAGGTTTTTATCTTCACTAGTGAGTCCAAATACATTCTCTGACTTACGGAGTTTTGATGATCAGGATTTTAAACATTCTCTTCACCAAATAACACTCCTGTGGAGTGCCTGGGATGAAAAATAAAACACGCATTCATAAGTTTTCTTGGGCAGTACCTTTCAAACTCCTGACTCACCCTTCTACTACAACCTGAGGTATGTTTTTGTAATCTCTACTTTGCTGTTATCCCTCCTGACAAGTGACATCCAGTTATTCATCTCACTTACTGAAAGATGTTTTATGTGCCTTCACTGGAGGTCAAACCTTAGTCTTGAGGCGGATGCATAGAAAAATCAGTACTTGATATTGGCATTTTTTTGAAATTACTTGTTCATTCCTAAACTTCTTTTTTATTCGAAATATATTAGTCAAGTTACCAGGATATGCTGAAAAATTTAATGGTCACCTGAGTTATTGCCCTTATTATTAAGCATGTGAAAACCCTGTAGTAATTTTAGTACTCTCTGACTGACTGAAAATCCTACTTTTGCTGCTGCTGCAGCTATTTCTGATAGCAGAAGGTCTGGTTCCTTCCAATTGCTGGGTTTATTTCTCCCCAAGGGCATACTGGGGATAGACAGGAGATGTTGCCTACTTCTTTGTTCTCCTTTGAACTGGGGTGGCTCCTCCGCACAAGTCATGGAATTAGGATGCGCAACAGCAAAAATGGAGCAACAAAGCTGTTTAGTTTAATCAGGAATTCCGGAGCTATGGTGCACATGCCAACAGAGTTCTATAAGCTGCTCCTGTGTGATTCTCAAATACTAACAAGGAAGATCCAGCAGACCACAAACAATGATAGTCAGGCAACCTCACTGCAGGAGACTGATCAAGATTGAAGTTATCTACATTTAACTTCAGTCGTTCAGCCTCCAGCTTTGGTAAATCTTTATCTGATAGCTCAAAGAATCCATTTTCACTGTTTCTTCTCTATTTAGGCATCTATACTGCACGAAAGTTTTAAGTGCGTACTGTAAAGGTCCTTCTAAGTGGCTGTCAGTCTGCGAGCTTATGCTCTTGAACTAGGAGGACTCCTCAAAAGGAAACAAGGAAAACCAAGTCTGCTGGTAATAAGTTTAAATTAATTATGCAAGGTTATGTCTGGGGTCTTTTTAATTATTATTTATTTTTATTGAATAATAAAAGGGGAAGGCATAAGTAGGAGGGAGGCATAATTAGGAAAGAATCAAAACTGCATTATTAAAACGCACACCTCAGTTTATGACATGGTCCATCCAGAACTAAGGTGTTCCAAGGGCAGTAGTGTCTGCCTCCATCTTGAGGCCCAGCTCTCTCCGCTGGCTGCACACCGAATAGTTCATTAGACCCTACAAGTGCATGCAGGCTCAGGAGTGAAGTGTGAGGAAGTGATGTCACACCCTCTTTAACTGTGGATGCTGAAAAAGATTTAGCATTTCAGTGAAACACCCCCACCAGTGCCAGTTACAGTATAACAGCTCTGTGAGGGTCACTTTACATGTATAGGCATCTATGATTTTCATCTTTTTGGCCACCTGAGGAATCTAGCTAACTGGCCATAATAAAACCATGAACCTTTCCATGTCTTCATATATATCTATACCAGGAGATGTATAGTTTAGAAGCATCCCACATGCCAAGGAATGTAGGGATTTGTTGTTTCAGTAGAGAGAATTCCCACCTTCGTTATTGATTTCTCCCCCACCCTCAATCTCCTCAATAAAATTGATTCACTATTATGTTTTCTTTTAAAAAGGGAGATAGCTTGTTGTTAAAAACCAATCCCCCTGCATGAGACCTTATACACCAACCTGGCAATATTCCATTTGAAATAAGGTTGAGACTTTTCAGTCAGGGATTTTAGTAAAAAATGTTGAGCTGAGTCCAGTGATACTTTGGAAAAATGTGTTTTGCATAAACTCTGTTATCTCTTGTGACCAACTGTATTCAAAGTTAGTTCAACAAAGTCTTGTTTTTCATAAGCATATACTGAGTGACATAAATGATATTATCCTTCTATTTTAATAAATTGCCACACTGACTGTTCACATTAAGCTGCTCAAATTAATGTCACAGTGCAAATTTAGAATTACCTGCATAATTTAATTTACATTTTCTAAGTATTGTTTCTAACTCTAGCTTTCTTAGCAGTGTTATGGAACATGCCTAATATTCAAACAATTACTGAACATTAATCCTGAAAACTCACTGACCATCTCTTTTAAAATTCTTGGTGTGAGGTTGTCCAGATATACTCATCTAAAACCATAAATAGTAGCTGTTTTAATATGCTCTTGAATTACTGTTGAAATTTAAAGTATTTTGTCATTATACTATACAAATATAGTTCCCACTCTTTCCCCAGTTGCAGCACAGGAACATTTAGCATGTTTTTTCTCCTTGCTTGTCAACAGTTTCTCTTTTATCTAAAACCAGACAATTGTTAGAGTTCTTAATACATGTCATAGACTTCTTTTAGATGATCTTTTCAATGTGGGTCACTGACTTCTTAGGCATCTTTCTTCCTCCATAGTATTTTTCCATAATCACTGCCATCAAAGTTATATTTGCTGTTACTAGTTCTTTTCCCAGCTGTTGAGTATCTATAATTATAACTGCTTTACAAAATGTCCTCTTAGAAGGCAGAAGCGAAGAGGTCATTCTTTTGAAAAAGGAGTGTTTTGACTTCAGTGGGATTGTAGACTTTGAGGACTGTACTCACCTCACTGAGCCTGTTGTTTATTTCCATTTTGTCTAATGCAGAATTCACCTACACTGGACTCAAGTCTGTTTGAGTACAGAGATATAGCTTAGTTCTAGGAATTATAAAGACATTAGCACTAATAGCATGAGCTCTCCTGCTTCATCAGAAAGGGTATAGCTACACAGCACCCTGAAATTTAGGTTTCTACACTTGCTCTGAATGGGGCAGTTCAGGTCCCACAGGGAACACAGCCACACAGGCTCACTAGCTTCTCTGGACAGCCAAAGCAGCACACTATACCCTGCAGATACTGTGCTCTAAAAGGACCCCGGGATCTTCTTTGTGCACCCCATAGGCAGTTGATTAAGGAGCTTATCCTTTCTTCCCCTCCTTGGAAGAACACAGCATAAGAAGTGCAGAAATTTTTTCTGACCATGTCCCTTAATTATTCTTGTTCTTAACATCAGGATTTAGTTTCAAATGAGCATTCATTGCTCATTATGCTCCTAGTGATTGTTAAGCGAGTAGCATCTCAGTGCTTTAATGCCCTCCTAATTTGTCCAGCCAGATCATGCCCTCTGCCACATCCAAGCCTGTAAAGGCTCCACCTCCACCAGGCAGACAGTATTTCACA
Source organism: Scytalopus superciliaris (assembly GCA_013400415.1). NCBI lineage: Eukaryota > Metazoa > Chordata > Aves > Passeriformes > Rhinocryptidae > Scytalopus > Scytalopus superciliaris. The sequence continues at coordinate 243,182 of VXBX01000122.1, read as the reverse complement.
AGACCCAGAACACTCTCTACTGCGTGATTTCTCTAATCAGGAGATTTCAGCCAAAATACGCAATTATGGCAGCTTTACAGTTAGCATTTATTAACAGATTCTCAGCATAAACATTCTGGAGCCAAAAAATGTTTTCTTTAGCAGTAAAGAATGTGGGTTTGCCTCATATATTCAAGCAGTTAAAACATCAGCATAAGACCACCTATTGCTAACAAGCATTGCCAACAGCATTTGCTTTTATAATATGGACCAGCCTTCATCTTGGACAGGGGAGGGTGGAAGAAAAGAATGGTGGTGGCTCCCACCAAACTTCCAAGCAACAGGCAAACCACCATTCCAAAAATTGTCAATCTTATTTTCTAAGTACACATTTTAATTAATCTTGTCTGTACAGATCTCCATCTGCTCTAATAGTACATAAATAATTAAATGACATGCTTAAGGAACATGCCGTTGTCATTTCTGGCCCTACCATGCAACAAGTCAGAGCCAAGCAGCTGTATGACAACAGATGAAAATACAGGAAAGACTCATCTCCTAAAGCTGAGTCAGTGACCTGTTGTTCTCAAAAAGGCCTGTTGTAATAAACAGCCTCTAGTTCAAATACACATTAAACCTACAGAGGTTAAAAAAAATGAAACTGGTAACAATAAAAGATTTTTCTGTATTTTTTTCTTCTGAGATGGGCTGAAAAAAACTTGAAATGTACCTGAAGCCTAGTAATGTGAGTCTATTACCTAAAGGTAAGACTCCTTAAAGTCTGACTAAAGACTGGGCTCAGATACTGAGTAAGATGTCTTGTTTGCTTCAGACAGGTTGATGATTCTTAATCCAAGAATTCAAGTAATGAGGAGTTGAAGTTTCCATCTTGAAACATCTGTTCCGCCAAGTCAGCACTGGCCTTGATAAATAGCAAATCAGACTGATGCATGCAAGTGTATACACACATGTTCAAGTTAAACTTGAGGGAAAATACTTGAACAGATCCCTGCATAGACAGATTTATATAATTAATCTGTAATTATGCTTTACACAGTGCAGACTGACTCAGGTCAAAACACAGAAAATGCAGACATGGTAGGATCTTTACCTGTTGCTGAAAAAACATTTTTCAAAGGTTGTTTGTGGGTAAGTTTACATACCTTCATTTAGTTGTCGCAAACCTTCACTGCTATTCTAACTTACTCATCTTACAGAGGAAGAAAAATATGTTTAGCTAAAGGATAAAAACAAACCACAAGTACAACTGCATCTGAGTGTTTTTAGTAATCTTAGCAAAGTTCAAACAGAGCTTTAAAAGTTTTGCTTAATTTTTAACTGTGCAAAACAGAGCCTCACATACACGTTTCATTTTATAAAGTCTGTATCAAGCTTTGCAATGGTGACTCTCGCTGGGCTTGTAGAATAAAGGGATCATTTCTTTTGCATGTTTTTTTTTACCTTTGTATTCTAAAAAACTGTCAAATCCGGTTTTCTGATGCTGAAGTCACTCTTTTGAGAAAGTTTCTACCTGGCATGATGTGGCAATTCAACCCCATTAACAAAAATGTCAAGCCAGTTAGGGAAGATACACATTTCATTCCCAGCAGCACAGTGCAGAAAACCTGAGGAACTCCACTGGAATCTGTCCTCTAGAGTATACAGGGGGGTTGGCAAAGCAAAATCTCACTTCCTGTACATGCTTCACAACAAAGCCTTGTCCAAGGGGAACTAGAGGTATTTTCCTGATTGTAAGGTTTTGCACACTAGAGCAGAAAGGTGGAACAGGATGACTACTGAAATGTTAAGAGGGGAAAGAAGTTAAGATGATACAGGTTTTTAGTCAAAATGTCAGGCAGAAAAAATTAGGGAGTGCCATTTTTTATTTCAGCAGGAATATCCCTTTCCCCATATAGTCTATCACAGTATTTCTGGTAAAGAGAAATGAAAAATGGGAACCGGGCTTGCTTTTCATAAGCAAAGGGAACACCTCTGTAAGCCAATCCTGAAACAGCAACAGATAAAGGTACACAGCAATAGACTGTCATTTCATGATTTCCCACATTCGTTTTAACAGAAAGTCACCCTGCTACATTCCTCATTGTGGTGGTGCTGTATTATATAGCACGAGTGGCATTCACAAAGCCTGTCATGAATTAGGATGGTACCTCGTGGCTAGTGCAATCCTGATTTCAGTGGAAAGTTATCTTAAAGTAAAAAGCTCTCCTTTGAAAGTCAGAAGTAAAAAGAGAAGCCATTTCTTCCCTTGGGGAGATGGAGCCTAATGAGTGGCCAAAAGTGCAGACAGCTACTCTTTTGCAAGACAAAGCTAATTTCCACTTCTCTAGTAAGTTTATGTGAAAAAATGAGGTGGACATTTTCTGACTCAGAATAGGCCTCTGAATGTGCTGAAAGTTCAGAAATTATTATCAGACATTTTCCTGTGGCTTTCAAGCCTGGCTTGGTTCAGCTGAAGTCCTCAGTCTTCCCTTGCCTCATCATTATAAAACAACTTGTCCATGTCTTTCCATTCTTTCCCTTCCCCTCCAAACCACACATGTGCAGGTCCCCATCAACTCTGGCCCTGCTTCTCCCACCAGGACAGTGAGACACAAGTGCCTTCCCTAAGAAGTATGCCTGGTGGAGCCAATGAGTTAGGAAACCAGGGAGCCTGTCTCCATCCTGTCCCCCTGTCGAACTCCTTTGCTCACAACCCCACTCCCACAAGGCTCCTCCACTGCCAAGCTCCCCACCTCCTGGGACTTGACATTTGTTCTTGTTTTCTCCTGTCTCCCCTAATGGGTATAGCACTACTAAGCGAATAGGAATGTACAGAACAAGAGAGTTCAAAGTAATTGAGTCTACATTCATTCAGAAAGTCTGGATCCTTGCCCACTCAGAACCTGCAGCATTTACATAGTTTCAGAAAGTTTAACCCTTTTCCCCTGAACTTGGTAATGCTATTTTGAGTGCAGAGTGTTGCAGTTCTGTTACCAGTGGCTATGGACACTGAACAGTGTCTTTCACATACCTAGTTCTAGGTGTCTACCACTCAATGCTTAATTTCTCCTTTTTGGCTCTGCAGGACAGTAATGAAAGACCTTGAGTAACTTTATAAGATGCTCAGGGAATTGTGTTGCAGAGGAATTATCACTTACCATAACTCCTGAACATGTCTGCCAGAAGTCTTACACAAACAGGACTGTGCTGGGTTGAATAGAGCTTACTTGGTTTTCTGCTGCAAATTTGTCTGTTTAGGTGTAAACTCACTTCTAACTGTCTGCAAAATCAGTGAAGAAGCAGAAACATTCCGAAGTTATTATAGCTGAAAACTTTTTTTTTCCCTCCCTGATGATTAATTCTGAACAAACTCTCATTTCAACTTAATTTAGGAGATGATGTTAGTTGGCAGCTTATTACTGATTTTAAATTTGTAAATAATAGTGATCTGTTCAAAAGTATAAAATCTAATAACAGTGGAAATTCTTAAAATGGGCTATCAAATAATTTTTCTGTCTGGATCTAAAAGTGCATTTAGATTATCTGTAGGTTAAACAGTGCAGCACTGTGTAGGTCAGATAAGCAGTGAACCTGAGCAGGACGAAGAGTCAATCTGATTTGCCTGTTTAATTGTTAGTGACAGTAAAAATGTCAAAATAAAACATCACCCTTTAAAAATTACATAGTTGTTAGTAATCTTCCATTTGATTGTTGTTTGACAAAAGACTGTAAGACCTGGCCAGCCCATCATTAGCACAAAAACATGGTGACAAGATTGGATTTATTTACCTGCAGTACAGACCTAATTATATCCTTTCTAAAAAAATTAAAACACATTCAGAAATGCTTTTGAAGATGTTTAAAGTATACACAGAGCTTTACTCAGTGATACCATTCTAATTAACCTGTCAAAGCATTTGCTAGAGTAGGCCCTTTATAAATGTACATATATAAAACAATGCAAAACAAAACCCCACAATTTTGAAATTATTTATTTATCATTCATTTAATCAGATGGAGAGAAAACATGCAAATTAAGTAGGCAAATCTCAGAAAGATTTCAGTTAGAACAGCCATACAATTCACATAAATGTCTGAAAGTTACTAGTATGTGCACTACATTAGTTCCTGCCTGGCCCGATACTGTGCCTGATCTAGAAGAATTAATTTCCAGACAGCTTAGTGCAGTACTCCTAGTTTTGCATTTTTAAAGTTGTTAGGAAGTAGTTTATACTAAACTTGTCATTTCAGAGAGTCAAAAACATAGTTTGAAGCCTAATGGCTTAACATAAAGTACATGATGGGCATTCAAAAAGTGTAGTTTGAAGTATAACCCTAAACTAGTGGGTTATGTGAAGGGCATTCACACAAAAGCATGACATAATTTTAAACTCTGTTGGTTAAAACACCTGTTTCTAGGCTTGAGTGGGGAAAAAAAATGCCAGCCATGAGTCTTCAGAAAAGGACAGTGAAGTTACATTGTCTGAATGCAAATACGTGTAAGTGTTAGTGGATGGAAATTAGCCTGCACGGCTTTAAACGCTGCGCTGACGGGAGTAGCCGGATCTACGTTAGTAATAACAAGCATCGAGCGGCTACATATTGCTAAACAGACAGTTTGTGTAAAGAAATGTTATGCTGAGCTCTTTCCTGGTTCTGTAATTAGCTTTCTGCATGCAGGCTCTGAGACATCCTGCTCGCGGTGGACTGGGCGGCAAAGGCGAGGAGTACCAGGTTGACCAGAAAAAATGCTTTTTTACGTTTTTTAAAAAGAGCCTTGTCTGTAAAAGATAGGGGATAAATGAGGGGAGAGCGAGGTTGCCAACATTTCTGTCGATTCACAGATTCTCTCTCCCTGCAGATCGAGAATGCAGGGCTGGGGGGGCCGGGGAAAAGGTGGAAAGTTTGTGTTTTTTTTTCCCAAGGCTCCTCTGTACTTTTCCCATACGACGTGAGCCCGTCAGTGTTGCACGAAAGGACAGCGTCTCTCCTTTTTCTCCTTCAGAGAAACATGCGGGAGCTTAGCTCACCGTTCTGTCTACGAGGAAATATGCTTTGCGTCGAAACCACACCTCAAAACAAGTAAATAGAAACTTGCCTCATCCAAGGTCGGGGGGGGTTGGAGGGTTAGGAGGGGGGGAAGACAAGATATAATCATCGATACCTCTTTTCCTCTACCCATCTTCTCCACTGCGATATTTCTGTAATATGCTGAAAAACAGGGGAGGGAATGTATATTGTAGCACTGAAATTTATTTTAGCAGCAGGTTTCGCGTACGAGTTGCCTTCGGGACAAAAACCAGTAAATCTGAATGACTACCTTTAAAACCCTTTTGAAGATGAAAGGTAGGACAAGACGTTTGTTTTAAAGTGCCCACATTAGCAGCGCTTCTTTACAAGACTGTCAATAATAGCAAAGACACGAGAGCGGTCTTGGCGAACCGCCGCACTTGCTGAAAACCCGCTCCCACTCCGCGGAGAGCACCGCCCGGGCGGGAGCAGGAGCGGGACCGGGCGCAGGAGCGGGAGTAGGAACAGGAGTGGGACCGGGAGCAGGAGCGGGAGCGGGACCGGGAGCGGGAGCAGGAACAGGAGCGGGCCCGGGAGCCCTCCCCGCCGGTGCCGCCGGTCGGGGCAGGGCCGGCTCGGGCCGGGCCGGGCGGCGGGGAGGAGCTGTCCGCCCTCCCCGTAAGCAGGGCGGACGGCAGGGCCAGCCCCCCTCGCCGGGCGGGGTGGGGTGTAGGGGCGGCCGGGGGTGGAGTAGGGTGAAATAGAGGCGTGCGTGTGTCACCGGGTAGATACGCGCGGGCAGGTAGAGGCGGAGGCAGTGACGGGAGCGGAGTGGATGCGCTCGGGGCTGGGGCTGCTGGGCTGTGAGCGCACGAGTAGCCGCCGCCGCCCGGAGCCGCCCGGGGCCAGCCGCCCTGCGCCGGGGCGGGCAGCCCG